>JADBJO010012506.1:33550-43550 GCA_016801955.1 Conus betulinus | reverse complement strand
CTATGACTGTGTCCATGGAGAGGATGAACAAGACTGTAATAAGGTTCCATGTTCTGGATTGTTCCAGTGTCGAACATCTACAGTTTGTCTCCATGGAGATCATCTGTGTGATGGCTGGGGCCAGTGCCCACATGGAGATGATGAACTGATGTGTGATACGACCTGTCCTGAAGGTTGTCTATGTCAAGGCCACTCCTTCTTGTGTGGAAAATCGTTTCCTGTGGATCTGTTCTCAGAGCTCCGGCATGTAGATGCTTCAAAATCAGGGATGTCGTTGTATGATTTTACCACAGCTCTCTATCTTACTAGTCTAACTCTGTCACACTGCCATATTTCTAACGTATCAGGTATACGACTTCTCAATTTGCAGTACCTTGATCTTTCAAGTAACCGTTTAATACACCTTGACATGCCTAATTTTCTTGCGCTACAGAATTTAAAGGCTCTGCGATTAACGAAAAACCCTATGAGGTCAAATGCGATAAACAAATTCACAAAAACGCATTCATTACTCAGTAATGCAGATAGATATTTCAGTAACAAATCTTAAAGTACTGAGTAGTGAATTGTCTGTTTTTCTGCCTTTAGTAAGCCATTTAAATATATCCTTCTCCGCCATCAAAATCATTGGATGTCTGGGTTTCAAGAATTTGCCACGTCTGCATGAGGTGGACATCAGATGTAACCCACTTGAAGAGTTCCCTTTGGATTTGCTGTCAGCCTCTGACCGTTTACAAAATATTTTTGCCTCCAATTACAAGCTGTGCTGCAAAAACCTCTTCCTGAAACAGTGGGATAAGATAAATTGCTCAGCACCCCACACTGTGCTCCCCTCATGCGCACAGCTGATACCAACTGATGTATCCACAGTTTTCTTCTGAGTGGTCGGCGCGTGTGCCACATAGGAAACCTGGCAAGTGTCAGTTGGCTATTGGCATTCAGAGGAGACTTTGAAAGAAATGTTTTGATGATTGCTAGTCTGTTGTTTGCTCACTCCTGTACCGGATATCACGTCAGTATTGCTGTAGCAGCTAATGAGGCATTCAACAATCGTTATATCCACCATGAACAGATATGGATCAACAGCCTGACATGTAGGGTGGCCATCTTTCTTTTCTATCTGTCCAGTGAAGTGTCAGTTTTGATCATCGGGTTCATCACGTTGGATCATATCATTGTGGTCTGCTTGAATAAGAGCTTTGCACTAAAGCCAGTTTCTCTGACAGCTTTCATAGTACCATGGTGTGCTGGAACCCTGATATCTTCCATACCATTTCTTCCTGGGCTGTCACACTGGGAACTTCAAGGTCAGTCAGGTCTGTGCCGCATGGCATTATTTAATCAATATAAGTCTAACCAAAGATTCAGGTGGTCAAATGTCATTGTCACTGTTAATTTCGTCATCTACGTAACGATAATGGTTGGCCAGTTTGTTATTTATCGCCAAACACCTACATACAGAACTCTTCTTGACTATTCATCAAAGTCTGTGTTTTCTGAAGTTCACCTGATGAGGAAAAGTGGCGACTACAACCAGTGCAAGCTGGATTGTTCTAGGCTCTGTAACGGTAATGGCCACGAATGGTGTTCACGCCGTAAACAACACCCATGATGCCATGGTTGTGTTTGGGTTACCACTCTCCTCTGCTCTCTGCCCATTTCTCTACCTGTGGACTGTGGTCATGCAGAGACGACAGAAAGCGATGGAAAAGAAAGTATTAATCATGTTAAAGTCGCGACTGGTTGCCTCAGAAAAAAAAAGCAGGCTACCAAACAAAGAAAAGTGAACTAATATGGGGAGTAACGAAATACAGAGTTCAGGTGCAAGTTCATATTGTTGATCGCCCAGCCGATCGCAAGGGACCATATCAGAAATAGGGAGAAGTGCTCGTAAAGAGACCACCATATGAACACCTCTTGTTCTCTCCCCATATTTGACTTGTCTCGCTATGTCTGACCCTCACTCCCAGGCAGGTGTTGTTCAGATCTCAGTGATGCCCCACTGGCATGACCTTTCCCTCTGTGGCCAGTCTGTGCAGCCCGCTAACAGCCTGCCAAAGACAGGGCTGTCCACCCTCTGATACTGTTCTCTCACCTCTTCTGTCTGCCTCTCCTCCCTGCGGGTGACATTGGCCAGTCTGCCTGATGTTGAAACCAGCCAGTGCCATTCCATGTCCTGACCATGGTGTATAGGGTCCTCATTTGGTTCCCTGTTGCCCCTGACTCTAAGATGTTCCAGATCGTATGGTGACATGTCCTATCCAGGGTTTGGAATCATCTTTAGAGATCTGCAGTACGTGTGAATGCGTATGTACGTATATGCACGTGTAAGTGCGTGTGTGCCTGCTTTTCATGGCGTGTGTGCGTGCGTGCATGCGTGCGTGCAAGTGTGTGCGTGTGTGTGCGTGTGCGTGTGTGTGTGTGTGTGTGCGTGTGTGTACGCGCGCGCGCGCGCGCGCGTGTGTGTGTGCGTATGACATGTAAATGAACATGATTCTTTTACGTATGTGTATAGAATATGACCAATGAATACAAGGAGGAGGGAGGGGGTGTTTTAGACGCAAAAAAAAAAAAAAGTTTTTGTCATGCTTAATGCCTCTTTTACAGCCCCGACGAACTCCAGCTGAAGCCTGGGGCATTTCCCAATAGCATCTTGTACAAGAAACACACCAGTAACTTTAAACAGCAGCAGCTGGATGGTATTGATAAGCTTCTAATTTGAAAAGCGAACGAGACTTACCTGGAGGTTGAAGTTTAATGGAGATTATTTCGAGGATGATGTTGGGTAGAGGTATACATATGGAGGACGAAACCGCGCGCGCCCCAGACTTCAGCTACGTGTGATCCCCGAGAACAAAAGGGGAAGGGGGGGGGGGGGGGGGGGGGGGGTCAGTGGAAGTACCTCGAGTTGCTGATGGGTGGGCACATGTATACCTCTGCCCAACATCATCCACGAAATAATCGCCATTAAAACTCCAACTACCAGGTAAGTCTCGTTTAAATTTCGAATTATTCCTCGTCTGCTGATTGGTCAGACGTATGCATGTGAGGATTTTAGCGTCGGGGATCACACGTTATTCCTTAACACGTCAGGCTCTGAAAGGCAATCAGCTCATAATGTAGTTACTTCCCTTGTCTACAAGTGTGTCCAGCACGGACTGTGAAAAAAGTCTTCGTAGAATCACTATTTCCATCTTCATTCTGTGTAATGATCTGGTGGTAGAGTCTTGAAAAAGTGTTCCCGTTTGACCATCCTCCTGTTTGACGCATGCTGTCTATTGGTACACATATGCGTAATGCTGCAGATGTACTAGCAGCCCGAGTGCTGTGAGCCGAGTACTTGGAGATGTCTGTTCCAGCCATAAGCAGCACATCTTTCATCCAACGAGAAACGGTGTCTCTCTGTCACAGGTGCAAAAAAAAAAAAAATGCAACTGATGATAAAAAGTGCTTTCCCAGTTCGTAAGTGGTGGTCTTTTTCAAATACTGCCGAAGGTGGTGAACCAGACACAATCTCTTGTTTTCAAAACAAGGTATGACTAAAGGCTTTAAGTGAGTCCCTAGTTCGTTTGTTTTAAAAAGAGCTATAGACGAGTACATATTTAGACTCATGGATTTTTACACCATTAACACTAAGACTATGGAGAGCCTGTCCTGTCTGACCAGAGAGTAAAAGCAAGTAACGTAAGTGTTCTAAGCTTAGATGTTCTGCATCTGGCCACTGTGCTAGCATATCAATGACAGTGTCTACATCTCATGCGTCACAGTACTTTGGGAGTGATGATCTATTGTTGAACACACCTTTGACAATTTTACAGACTACAGGATGTTGACCTATTGTTTCTGCGTTCAGGACAAAGGTATGCTGAAACTGCACTCCTAGCTAGGTTAACTGTACTATAACTAACACCTGCAGCATACAGTTCTGCGAAAACGTTTGCCACATGCACATGAGTACAAGTAGTGATTTAATTTCTGCTTACAAATTTCTGCCATTGTTGAATGTAAGTGTTGAAGGACTTATGTGTGCTGGATCTCCATGAATCCATGATTAGAGCAACTGAATTTCCTGATAAAACCAGAAGTTAAGACATTTTTGCCGAGATCTTGCAGACAAGCAGGTTTAACCGACCTTTCTGAATGTGAGGATGTACTGCTCTGAAGTCGCTGGGTAGGTGAAGAATATGACGTCTGCACCGATGTTCTACTGGAGGGCAGCAAAGATGTTGCAGAACAGCAAACTACGGTTGTGTCGGCCAGTTGGGTACCACGATTATTTCCTCTGCATGGTCTCTCCGGATCTTCTGCAGCACCCGTCCTATAATGCGGAAAGGTGGAAAATGCATACCACTGTAAATACTCCCAAGAGATGAAAAAAAAAAAACATCAATTGCTTCAGGTTCTGGATCAGGCCTGTATGAAGTGTATCGCTGCGTTTGGAAGTTCAACCTGGAAGCAAAAGAGGTCAATATCTGGAGAAGCTCTGAGCTGTGGAAGGCAGACTACAGAGCCTGCTCATCAAGTGTCCACTAACAGTAGTCTGACGTCTGGACTCTTTGTCAGCTATGCATCTTCAAACTGTCTTAATCTCCCCGCACTAAACTCTGAGGTTTTAAAGATGGAACCATGCTTACCTCTTCCATTGGGAGCTGGGATTCTGATGTCCGCGTTTCTGCTGGAACCAATACTGTCTTTTTGTTTATCCTGTGCCTTTGGCCCCCAAAATGACCACATGTGCGACCCGACTCTGAGTAAAAAAAAGAACCGTCCGCTTGTCCACAATAGTAGCGGGCGTTTCCGCGGTATCTGTGCTCATGGCCTACACTGGAGCTGGTGCGGTCGGTCTCGCGCATTGTCGCAGACAAACTGTCCCCAAACAACTGGTCTGTGATCAGGACCGATTCATCACAGATCCGAGAAAACTGCTTGTTTACATGTGATCTGATGCCACTGCGTCTGCGCAACGAAATCTCGCGCGAAACGTGACCCAAAATAGCCACCGCATTGCTTCACGTCTTCAGAATTGGCTTCTGAACTGGGCAAGCCGCTGTCAAATAATCCGTTCGCGGCACGCACGCATGTTGTCGCTGCCTTGATGACCGCTCTCTAAGTAGGTTGCATTTTCAGGTCGATTTTGATGGCCTCAGACGGTAATCTCGACCATATTTCGTTATTTACTGTCGGGACGATCAATTTCTGGCAATTTGCTGGTCTGTTATAGACTTCAAATTTCTTCTTCTGCAGATCCGGGTTAAGTTTGTTCATGAACCGACCATTAACAATTTCTGCCAATTCCTCTCTCACTTCTTTGCTTACAGGTTCGTCCGCATCATTTAAATCAGTGGCTACTTCTTTCAGCAAGATCAGACTTGTCTCTAACTGGTCAGCTTTTTTTTATTCTGACTGGTCAGCTTTTTAATTCTGCGATGCGAAAAAACTGTGCCTCTTTCCCCTCTAATTCTTCCAGTACCTCGTCTTTTCTCAGCTCCAAAACATCACTGTTGTGTTCCTGTTCTGACTCGGAATCATCTCTAGAAATTCGGGCAAATTTGGCGGGATCTGAGGCGCCATCTTCGTCTGGAAGTTTCCTCTTAGACCTAAGTAGTCCGCTTGGGTCTCGAATGGTTTGTTTCAGCTCGCATCTAGCTCTTGAATCAGGCTGCTAACTGATTCTGGGACTGTTGTGGGCCCGCTGCTGTCCATTGGGTCTGGAAGACCCTCCAACATGGCTGCTGAAAGAGCCGCCGATGTGTGCTCGACAGTTCAGCTTCGGAAAGAGATGAGCACAAAGGATCAAGACTACCATTGTCAATTAGAAAGCTGACCAGTCTAATATGATAAACTTTGGAATAGTAAGTTCTTAAATTGTTAGAATCTAATGATTCTACTGTGATTATGACGTTTCTCACTGATCTGAAAGGAATTATAAAGGTCCCAGAAAATTGTTCACGCAAGATAGTCGCTGGGAAAACCACTTTCACGCATCCGTCTGGACCGCATTGTGGGGCATGCGCGTGGTTTCGTCCTCCACATGTATACGCCTGACCAATCAGCAGACGAGACATAATTGATGTTAGACTTCGTCACTGTGGCCTAGATGGCCTCCTTCTAGACTGCCGAAACCGTTTGTGAAGGTTATGAAATCATAGTAGAACTACCTCTGGTGTTGGAGATAGTTATTCACAAAAAGGTGCTTAACTGAATTAAAGCTGTGTTCAGTGGTACTTTTGCCTTTGCGGCAATAGCCATCAACTGGGAGCAGTAACTGTCAAATCATCATGAGGCAACTCACTAGATGAGACGCTGCACTGTTGTGAATCACTTTGTGAAGTTCTCTGGTGTCTGTTTCTACCCAACAAACACAGAAACCACTTACTCAGTTCACTACTGATGACAATAATTGCTTAAGAGATTTCCCTGAAGAGGGCGCCAATGCGTCCTTCCAATGAGAGTCTCAACAGAACTTAACCAAGGACACAGGGACGTGGAGAGGTATTGAATTCCGCACAACTGTTTCTAAGTGGATTGCAAATCTACGACCCTCTGCGAGTCACCAGTGTCTTCCCTCAAGGCAGCACCACGCAATCAAACCCATAGGCACCTACGTCACAGTTCATAACTGCTCCAGGCCCCTCAGCCGAATGGTAGTTGTATTGTGGTCTATATTTGTCACTGGTTTTGCATATAGATTTGGTGTATCCCCCCCCGCGCCACCATATCCAACTTGTGAATTCATTGTGTGTCCTGGCTGCATTCCCTATGCACGTCCCACATAAACTCTATTGGGAACTATGATAACCCGGCTCCCCCATTGCATCTCGCATGGGCTTTGCCTCCTGAGGCCTCACGCCCATATATGTGGAAGAGCTTTCCTTCCCCCAGCACGCTGACCCTGGTGGTCGAAGTCATGTGCGGAGCAGGCGCGGCCTGTAGGCGCGCCAGGGCACACCACGGCGACGCACCGCGCGGGGAGGGGGGCTTACGGTAGTGCAGTATTGGCCCCCACCCACCAATTAGCGCACTCATGGATCACGCCTCCTACCATAGTGTCTCCATCTGAAAAAAAGGATTGCTTTTGAGCATTGTTATTGTCTGCTCACGGTACTACGGTGACCACAATGCTGCCATTTTCACCAAGTCATCAAATCACAGTGGACAGTCATCGATCCTGTCCTGCTAGTCAATTTACCCTTGAATTCTTAGACCCCACTTCGTTTCTTGATGGCGAAGCCAGGGAACACCCCACGATCTACACACAGAGTACCTTTGGCTCACCCGGTTCCAGCCCCCCTTAGTCTATGTTGGACTTTGTCCTTTGTGGCCCAGAATGATATATGGCGATTCCACTACGACTGCTCCACACAGAGGGATCCTTCCGGCTCTTGCCGGTCTTGGATTCTTGATAATTCTGGTAAGTAAACTCGAGAGGCGGCAGTGATGTAGGACAATGGAACCCGGATCACACTTTATATGTCCTGCTTTTCCTCTCTCGTACGTCCCCACAGACCCTAGCAATGCCACTCAACAACTCCCCACGAGGGGCGACCGCTGGACACAGGTACCGCACTACTGTCGACGTTTCTCGCTGTTTATTTCTGTATCAAAGCGCGTTTTTTCTTCACCCGTGGGCTCCTTTGGATTTGCTGTCATCTTCTAATCTCTGATGCCAGTGCTTGTATTCCTCATACCTGACGCGTCACTCATCTTGGCAGACCGGTGTGTTTTTTTTCCACCTTATACGATAAGAAACTACGGGGGGCGAAAAAAAACCTTCACTCGTCTGTCAGTATTGAAGGTTGCGAGTCTAGTATTCTGACGTATTGGCGCTACCCATACCTGCAGAATTCCCTCCACTAATATATTTCGGCCTTTGGCGACGCACTACCCACTACCTATAGTGGTGTGTAAAAACTAATGACATACCACACGTTCTGCAACTCCCTCATATCACCATCACATTCTGCTCGGCTGTGCCACTTGTTCCAACTCGTACAATGGATCGCACATTCTACGACTATGCACTCACCGTAAATAACAAAGCCAATTATCACAACTGTCACCCTACCTGTCTTTTACCGCACCTATCAACCCACGAAAATCCCCACATCCTATCACGCAATAAGCCCACAACAACCATTCATTCTCAAACACACAACAACTACCTGAATTCTTTCTGACTGTAAATTTAGTTATCTCACCATACACGCCCACGTCTTTTTAGTTCCATATGCAGCCATTTAGGCCCTTATTATGAAACCCAGCACTATCCCACATATCGAAGGATAAAAGTACTTTTACGCGATATCAGTTTTGATATTATTTGTGTATTCCACCCGTTTAATTTGTCAAGTCCTAGTTAGTGGCTCCTTGGCATATTCTGTCGTTAGTCCATTCTTCCTGGGTCCATGGCCAATCTCACTGGCATTTTTTGTGTATACCGCGCTTGTCTTGTTAGTGTTGATTCAGCCCCATGGCGTGTGGAAAATCTCCTCAGACCGACGCCTTTCTTTGTCTGTGACCCACGCTAGCACAAGCTACTCCTGCACGCCGACCTTCCCTTCTTTCGTATGCCCGCTATAGTGGCTTTGTCTTCAACCCACGGCCCCATCGTCACCATAAGTAAGCGTCGTCAGCTCCTACCAGGTCTACCCATCCGTTGTGTGATAATTACGGGTTGCATACGCCAGCCATATTTACGGTAGAGGCTGTTCTATTACGGGCGACGCGCTTATAGTTATTTTTGAACGTTACCAAGTGCCCCACCCGTCACACTAATTTTTACATACGCACCTAGGAGCCATCATTTTTATTACAGGAGCATATTGCGTCTTTCGCTTTTCGGAGAGTAACCATTTCCATCGAGCAACGTCTACCACTCTCCGCCCTCACCTATTCGTCATCGTTTTGCGACATCCCGGATGTCACAACGTCCAGTACAGTGGAACTAAAACCTACTCTAAACGATCCTACCTACTTTATACCCGCAAGACAACTCTTATAACACACTACGCACGGGACAAAAAACCACAGATGCTTTCTGCATCTTTCATAGCGTTTGTATTTATGGCTCATCCGAACCTAGCACACGTAAAAGAGCGCTGCGTCGCATGTTTCACATAGCCTATCCTCAGCACACGTCTGGTAGAATCTCGCCGCTCCCGCGTACTCTCCTTACATCATATGTATACACATTCGGCACTTATAGCTCGTAACACTGCATGCATGGTATGTGGTACCACACTCCTTCCTCCACACAGATCCACACTTACCAATCAACTCTTCTCACCCCAACTTCTTTCCCTTTCAACTGCAGCTAGTCGTGGTTGTACAGGGCTTTTAAAGCTGATGCATCGGTACATAGAGTTAATCTCAGTGTGTCTGAAGCTTGGACGTGAAGATGCGTCATATAGTATGATTCAATTTTTCACCACAACGATCTGTTTAAAATCGTCACCGCTAAAACCTGCTACGAATTCGGTTCCTCTATATACAAGCTCTCCAGGTATACACGCCTGGGAAGACGGTGTAATACGTCACACGATGCCCTTTGCTGCTCTTGGGCACCAAACCACCGTCTCGATTGATTGTCGATTTTCACAGAAGACTTCAATGTGTTTTTGTGCCACCAACACAACCGCCAAACTCGCACTTCACCACTACACTCTGACCCCCCACCAGCTGGAACTAGGTTCCGTCGTCTTATTTGTGCTGCTAGTTGTGTCCTCCCTCCTAAATTATTCATACACCTTCTCCCCCCTTTCCTTTTTCTTTTCCACAAAATTGCATGTTTGTATCTGACAAACGACGAATGACTTTTACCGCCCTATTTAACATCATTCGCCGAATAATGTATTTATTCACTCCCACCTGTCATTTATCCGCGCACCCAACCCTTACCCTCGCACCAGCTCCCCTTGACCCGGCACTTCTCGGGTGTATTGTTAATCCGTCAGACTGCTCCCAGTAGAACGCGTTTTTAAATAGACAACGTAATGTCAGA
>JADBJO010012506.1:15000-32017 GCA_016801955.1 Conus betulinus | reverse complement strand
AAATGTGTTTTGCATCTTGATACATGGTTCATGAAGGTTGGTTCTATGAACTGATGGAAAATCTCGTGTATCATGTGCGATGGATACAAATTTTGTGATGATGGGTGAAGTTGTATGTTAACTGGAGATGTATATGTTTTTCAAAATTTTTTTTTCTTGGGGAAATTTTTTTTTTTACCCCGGGATGGGGGGTGTCATGTGACGTAGCCTCACATGGAAATATGTGACGTTCCATCACATATAGACTTGTTTGATATGAATCATTTCCCAAGGTGATAGAGAAAGGAAAGGGTTAAAGGAGATAAATTCTCGTGGCCTAACCAGTGTGGACGGTGTCCCTAACAACTGTGAGAAAAACTCAGTGAAATGGATGAAGGTTGACCATTAGGCAAAAGTTAACCAGGGGCTGGTAATGTGTAGCAATTACTGAAGACGTACTCAGGAGGAGTGAAGGAAGAAAGAATAAGGTCAAGAGATGGCCTGGAGACGTTGACCAGACAGGTGGCTTAGAACGGAAGGGGAACGCGCCGGTGACCTGCAATTACCAGGTGAAGTACAGACAGATGGGGAGAAAAGAAAACAAGGGATAAACTACAGAAAAGAAAAAAGAGAAAGAATTCATAATTTAAATCCTGAAATAGATTACTTTCACAAACTTCATTCGTGTTTCAGCCCCCCCCCCCCCCCCCCCCCCCCCCCCCAGTGCTGTGGCAGCACTAGATGTCTTAAAGTAAAGAAAACCAGAGAGAGTTCCTGGGCAGCTGAGGCAGCACCTGCCTATCTCCAGTGGCTGGAGAGAATTTAGACGAGAAGCGGGCAGCGACTGCGGCAGTCGTGGAAGAAGTTCATGAGCTGAACGAACGTCGTGCTGGTCTATCATGATTACTTATTGTTCCCCTGGCTTGTGTTTGGACATTTTTCTGAATTGTAAGCCATCTCATTGTTTTTGAAAGCTCGTGAACTGTTTTTCTTCATTTGGAAGGAAAGAATCATTGAAAAGATTTTGTCTATGAATTAACGTTGTGTGAATTGTCGCCCCATTGGGAAGGAGAGGATCACTGATAAAAATTGATTATAACTAAATGATATGTGGAATATATGTCTCTCCTCTAGGAAGGAGTGACTGAGTGAAGAAATTATAAATGAATATCGTGTATTGATCAAGCATCATTTTGGGTTCTGTTGCTGATCATTGTTCAGTAAATTGTCCCCCAGCAAGGAGGGGGAGAGAAGAAAAGGAAAGTGTAGTTGCGCCTTCTGGTTGTCTGGAGTGATTGCGTGCGCACGAGGTAAATGCTATCATTAGTGCTTGCGTGCATTTGTGCTGGTGTGACAATTGCAAACGTTTATAGACATATCGAGAAGAAGTTCCACAATTCGTAGCCAACCGTTATAGCTGTTAAGTAAACCCCAACATTCTATGATATATTACGATTACATTCATAAAAGTCAAAGTGTACAAAGAGTAAAGTGCTTTTTGTGTCCCGTCATAAAGGCCACCTCAATGGCATTGCACCCACGCCGCTCATTCAGACCCCCCATTCCGACAGCTTGGCCCGACCCGCCGCAGCCCCGGCACGGCACCGGACACCCATAGGGAGCAGTCAATGTCAAGTCGTCATGAGGCAACCCAACAGAGGAGATACTGCACTGCTGCTGAGTCACTTCGGTGGTGTTCAGCGGCACCTGTTCTGATCCAGCGTAGCAGGACAATATCTACCAGGCCTCCAACTGACGACAATAATGGCTTTGTTACGGAGCCGGCGTGAACGAGTTCTCCCCTCGGACGGCGCCATCACATCCGTCCGACGACAGCATCCATGGATTTGCCGATTCTCGTAACCCTGATAGTATCCACACCAAGGTCATAGTTGTGGAGATGCGATCGGCATAGTGATCAGCGTGAGCGCATGGGCACGAAGGGCCACAGAATTTAATTCAGTTCAGATGCTGATTTATGAAGATGTGGATAATGAAGATGATACAACGGACTTCACACTCTGCTCCAAGACTGCAAGACAGGGCTGTACTCTACACTTATTTTCAACATTATATTCTGAAATCAACCAGGCCCGAGAGATACAGACACCTGCATGATTGCTCAGTAAATTTCAGGAACATTGTCAGAGCCTCATCCATTAAGCGACGAAACTGGACTGTGTGGTCCCATTCCTCCCAGCTAAGTCCATAGCAAACTCAGCTCTGGGTAGGAGCCAGCCGGCGCAGAAAAATTCCATAAATAAACGGCTCTGATGGGAAACTAACCCACCACCTCCCAGGCAGGAGTTCACGACACTAACACTTCACCACGGCTGCTAGTAAAAAGGAAATAGTTAATGAATTGACAAAACAAACTGAATCCAGAAATGAAATTCTTTTCAGGAAAAATTACTTTAGAAGATGCAGACCTAATTCATAAAAATGTGAATAGTTGAAAACGCTCTGGGATTTATGGTTTTCCTGTTTTGTTTGTTTATTTCTTTGTTTGTTTTGGTTGTTGTTGTTGTTGTTTTTGGTGGTGGTGGTGGTGTGTGTGTGTTTTTTGAGAGAGAGAGAGAGAGAGAGAGAGAGAGAGAGAGAGAGAGAGAGAGAGAGAGAGAGAGAGAGCCGAGCATCTTTATTGTGAATTCGTTGAAAGAGGGATTCGATTTGAAAAAAAAGACAACACCAAAGAAAAGAACAACAATATTCTTATCTAATAGCAGTTAATTACAATAATGCACAAACTGGAAGCCCTTATCCCTGTGTACAAACCTGATATTTCTTGCAATGCCTCCAGAATAAAACAATGAAAATGAAAATGAAAAACAAGTACCACCAACACTTACTAGTGATGATCAAACAACAGGGTTGTAAAATGGAAGTTTCATAGGAGGTGATATAATTCTTCTTTATAAAACAACACACTATTCCCAAGAAAATCATTTTCCTAGACTGTTACTTTGCTCATGGTTTGAAAAAAAAGCTGTCGACTTGTTAGGCTGATATTCTTGAGAATAAAATGTCCGTCAGTTTTTGACTTAGCAAAGATATTTGTTGATGGATAGATACGCTTTGATTCAAAATGAAATGTACTGTAATTATAAACGAACGGGCATCTTGGTGCTTTGATGTTTTATGTGATTTTACGCAAGAAGAATAATTTTCTCTCTTATGTCTTTATCTTGAACTTTGAGATCTTTGGAATAATGATCACGATGAAATACTGACATTAATTAAGGATATATCACTTGATGATAGTGACCATAGATTACACATTCGTTGAATGGTGAATTTCTGAGAAGCTCTAAAGATATATACCCAAAGAAAAGAAATTCAGGATTAGGAATGAACTTGAAAGAACAACATCTTAGCTGAGAAGTGAAACCTCAGCTGACAGTATCCTATCCCTAATCCTTGACGCTGCAGTCTGCCTTAGATAAACCGGGACCAGTGCGTGATGAAGGCCTTGGTGATGACTGCTTGAAAGCAGCACTGACCACTGTCAGTCACAAGGTAATGTGCACCCTGAAGTATTCACCACCACAACCAGTCTGCTGGCCGCTTTAAAGGAACGTCTTTCAAGCAAGAGGACAGCAAATGTCTGGTTGCGGTACACAGACACGGAAGGGAACGAGTGAGTGAGTTCAGTTTCATCTTGCAGCTGTATGCAGTTTGCTTCCTTTCTGGCTGGATCTGAACCTATACCTCACACCACATTGGTATGTTTGTGTCTTTAGCAAATGCCTAAGCCAACAGACGCTCATTCTAATGTGCAAAACGTGTGTGCCGATGATGTACGTATCGTCAGATGGAATGGTCGCTGTTGGGATGGAATGTTCACAGATCGAATCATTCGACAAGTACTCATGCGTTTACAGCTCTGCTCACTGAACAGGTTCTCATGCATTAACAGATCCAGTCACTGGACAGCTACTCATGCGTCCACAGCAATATATCAGATGGACAGTCGGCTGCCAGCAAGAACACTGCAAGGCCACCGGCCTGTATGCAAAGGAGGTACATGTATCATGTAAAGACACAAAATGAGAAAACTCACACAGACCAAACTAAAAAGAATCTACAAAACAAAAAATATATCATTTCCTAACTGCATAGGATAAACCAACTGGGAATTGCTTTCAGGTATTTTCTATGCAGTTTCCCCATTTTACCCTTTTAATACAGAAAAAAAAATACACAGTTGAAATGGATTTCGCATTTTCTTCTTCTCTCTTTTTTAAAAGCATAATAAATAACATTGCAACAGAACGTGTAATAAACCTGCTTTCGCTCTGCAGATATAGTGACAAATGTGTATTTCCGTCTAAATTTCCAAAAACTCTCGTCAGATACTTTTCTCTAATTACCTGATATACTGGACATACAAACAAAAAATGATGTTCGTCTTCTGTAACCTTACAAAAAGGGCAAGAGTTTGATTTTTCTGTATACCTTTTATGAGTGCTAATATCGCATATACCCAATCTGAATTTGACAAAAACTGTACGAAATTTAATTATTGAAATGTCTGAGAGGTATTTTTCTGGTTGCAACAATGATTTAAAGGAACGATAAGTGGAATATCTTTCACTCTCGTACAGTTTACTTGACCACTCTTGTTTGTAGCAGTCAATAATGCGTTGTTTAAATACTTGTACAAAAAACTTTTCGTTTCCAACTCCGCCATTCACCCCCAAACTTCGGAAAATCCATAAGTATCTAAGCAAAATTTGACTTTGCTGGCCCAATTTTGTTGGTCGATCTGGTTTGTCCACACTCCGCATACATCTATTCTTATACATTTCATACGTTTGTTTTGGCAGTCTTGCCAGATCTAGCTTTTGTAACTTAAACCAATACCTGATCACCTTTATTAAACAATCAACAAATAGAGGGTACCGGCCAATTTCACCATAAACCATCAAATTTGGGAGTTTTAGGACTTATTGTAAGAAAGCGCTTACAGGCAAATAAGTGGGGGACTTCCACAATTTGAAAACGTGTTAAACCCCACATTCAGCTGCATACAACATCATAGGTTTAACCTGGGCATCAAATAATTTAAAGAAAACTGACTGTTCCATATTTCCAAGACACCACATTGTCTTCATGATCTCTACCACCCTGCCTTTAGCTCTACCCGCTAACTCCTCTAATGCAATGTCAAATGACAGTTTTGTAGTTATCGTAAAACCCCAAATATTTGTAACGATTTACAACTCTATCTCTTTTCCGTCAAAAAACACTTTTCTACTTTTGACAAATGCCCACCTTTTCTGAAAACCATAATTTTTGTTTTAGTCAAATTAACGGTCAAACCAAGAGATTTTGATGCCTCGGCGAGGTTGTCTATCTGGTTTTGTAATCCAACAGGTGTTGAAGAGATTAAACAAATATCATCTGCAAACAGGAGCAGAAAGATCTCTTGAAAGCCAGGCAACAACTGGAAACCATGCCTTCCCTTTTTAGTTACATTGTCAGCTACCTCTGTGATTAATAGACTGAAAATCAGGGGCGACAACATGCAGCCTTATTCACCCCGGCTGGACACTCCAAAAAAGTCCGATATCTCACTTCCCCACCTTACACAACATTGAACAGCATCGTATATACCTGAAGCATTCGAAGCATTTTCGATGTTTTTAACTTTCTGTAAGACTAGACAAAGGCTGCCTCTATCTACTGAGTCAAAAGCTTTCATATAGTCTATGAACGCTACATAAAATTTACTTTTCTTTTCCCCGTATAAAGATCTTTTAATCATAGAAACAAGCGTAAAAATATGATCTATTGTGGAGTACTGTTTACGAAAGCCTGCTTGTTCCTCACATATTTTGTGCTCACTTTCTGCCCATTTACATAGACGAGTATTTAGTATTGATGTAAATACTTTACTTATAGTACTTAGAAGGGAAACACCACGATAGTTTTCTGGGTTGTTTATATCGCCTTTTTTTAAACAAAGGAATGATAACTGAGCGGCTCCACTCCTCTGGGAAGATACTTTTATCAAACAAATTATTAAATATTCTAGTCAAAATGGGAGTAACTATGTCTTCGGCTGATTTCAAAAATTCGCTCGAAATTTCATCTAGTCCTGCAGCTTTACCTGGTTTAAGTTTTCTTATGGCCTGTTTGACTTCGTGCATTCTTATTTTTTCATCCAACTCGGGGACATGAACATCATAGTCATCGTGCAATAACTGGGTCACTTCTGATGCTGTTGCACTGTTCTGCCCCCAGTATTCCAGCAAAATTTTTTTCCAGGTTTCAATATCAACTGAGGCTTCGTTCCGTAGTCTAGGTCGAGCTCGCCTGATTACTGACCAAAACGTATTACTGTCAATTTCTATTTTGTAGCAAAGATTCTCGAATCTTTAACTTATAGGATTTTCTCTGTCATTCAGTAAAGACTGACTGATACTGTGCTCTTTTTCCGTTATACCATGCTTTGTCATCATCATCAGTGTACGTCTGTAACAATTCAGAACATTACTGAGCTGGCACTTACGCACCCTACAATCGTCTTCGAACCATTTATTTGTGCGGCGCGCGCGCGCGCGTAAGACACTTTGCGCCTCATGCACTGGCCAGCTTGGAGCAGTACAGCGACGAATCTCCGCAGCGCGTCGTCAACACTCGTTTCTACAGTCCGCCGCCTCTTCCATTGCTATGCGCCCTTCGTCTGATGTCAGACGGTCTAAAAATAGGTGCGCTTTCTGTGGGTCCCATTTCAACCTCTGCGCACTACGGTTTGTGTCACCTTTTCGCTTTTGCTCTAGGGCAGTACATATAAGTTCAACAGGCATGTGATGTGACTCCACACGGCTAACAACAGATAAACATGTCACAAATGGAATAAAATCAACAGAAGTCAGAAAGTAATCAATGACGCTATTTCCTCTCTCTGAGAAAAACGTAAATTTACCATCAATATCTCCACTTATCAAACCATTCAAGGGAGTTAGCTGAAACATAGAGCATAACTGTGTATTAACATTTTACCGAAATTATTAACAACACCATCTTGAGAATGTCTTTCATGCACAACATCTTGTCTGTGTACAAAGTCTTCATCTGTACCAGTGTCCAAGTTCCACGTACCAATCCGAGAGTTCAAGTCACCACTAATCAGTAAATACAGTTCTTGTCTGGATTCCATCAATGACAGAATAAATTGTTCCAATAGTTCTAGAGTACAGTCATAATCTTTCTTGTCATAGTACACACTCTTTACTGGGTGATTATAAACACCAATCAACATCACATCTTTTTCTGTCCCAAACAGTTCTTTGGACAGTTTACAACAATTTTACATTTTCCATTTGACATTCGATTCTTCCTACATATTCTGACAGCTCTTTACGGATCAACAGAACAGTTCCACCAGAACAGTGTCCCATCTTGGAAAGTTTCACAGCTGGTGAGTGAAGAACAAGAAAGTCTTTGAAGTACACATCAAAATCAAACGATGGCATTGTAAACGTTTCTGAAAGAAAACATATATCAAAGGATTGGATATAATTCACAAAATCAGGTTCTGTTCACTTGGAAATTAAACCATTAATGTTCCAACAACAAAAGGAAACTTTTTGTTTTACTCTGATCCGTGACACTTTGTTCTGTGCCTGTGGTATGTGTGTGTACAGGAGTGGTCTGTGTATCCGTGCTCTGTGTGTGTGTCATATTGTCATGTGGCAGGCCTTGGCCACTCCGCTATTTGCTGTTGTCAGTGTGGTGTGCACGTGCAGTGGTGGCCGCCTTGCTGCCCCGCATCATCTCCTTCAGTCGTGGTTGACGGCTGGTGGAACGGGTTCTCGGTCTGTCGCCCCCGTCACCGTGCACGGGATTGCCGTGCCTGCTGTCGTGGCCCTCTTCAAACGTGACGTCAGCCACTGCTCCGGCGTCTCTGGTTGGCTCGCGCTGTTCTGGGTCAAAGGACGGTAGTGTCACGTCATGTTCATGTGCGCTGGGGGGTTCCCACCTGGCAGGTAAGGGGGAGTGGCAGCAAGGGGCGTTTTCCTGTTGCTCTTTGATACGGAGTTTGCCGTTGACATAATAGCCGAGCTTCCCTTCTTCCCGTAGTTTCTTCAGCTTTACTGACTGTCTTTTGGTCAGATCCTGTGCCACTCTCAAACCATCTCTCTCCATACTGTCTCTGGCCGTCCGGTCCTTCATCAACTGGATGGCGTCCCTCCATCGTTGAAATTTGGCGATGATCGGCCGGAGGTTAGGATTGCGGGGGTTCGGCCTACCCAGACGATGCGCCCTCTCACACGTCCGTTCCCATGTCTTGTCCGGAATGTGCGTACTTAGCACGTGTCTGACAGCCTCAGCACAGTCTTCTCTGTCTGAAGATTCAGGTAAGCCAAATAATTTCACATCGTTTCGCCGAGAGAAACCCTCCAAGCGATCTAATTCAGACTCCAAGCCTAAGATTTTCTCATTCATCTCATCCTGTTTGTTTGACAGTTTCTTGATCGAATCGGCGTTCTTCTGTACTTGCTGCTTTGTGGCATTCATGTCGTGGCACAGATTTGTAATCGTTTTCTTAATTTCTTTCTGTTCTGCACCAAACCTCGTCAGGGCTCTCCTTGTTCTTTCATCATAGTTTCCTGCCGTTGCATGGTTGCGAGAATCGTGTCAAGCTTCAGTTGTAAACTGTCTTGCAGCATCTTGAAATTGTCACGCAGTGACATTGTCTCTTCAGCACTGATTTCTTCATCTACTGGGCCTGGATTCTCCTCTACATCACCGCTGAGCTTCACTCGACGGACTGCCAACGCAAACACGCCAGACATAAGGCCGGGGCAAACTGCTCAGCTAAAGGGCCTAACACGTTCACTGGAGAATGTGCCACGCTGTCAACCATGGACACTGGCAATGTTCCGCACACAAAAACAGTGTTTCATGAGCTTCAGTTCCCATTTCAGTGAAAGGAGAATATAACGCGTGTCCAAACACTTGCCTTGCACTACACATGAAGCTGACCCGAAACAGCAGGCAGACCCAGGTACACAGCACATCGTTCACAGTGACACAACTTTCACGTGCTAACTTGCCCGGTCGCGTCCGCTTCAGCAAGAAATTGGTTACACAGGCCAAATGAAAACGACCTATGACAGCTCTCACAGTCCTATTTCTACCATTTTTACCACGTTTCCCCAACACCTGCACTGGTATCTGCTTGGTAAACTGGTTGTTCAGTCACTGCTCGTTTTATCGCCACCAAAAACGTCATTCAAAATACAGTTGGCTGGACTGCTGATAAACATTGCCCCGCCATGTTTTCTCGCACCTCCCTTTTATCGAGAGAGAGAGAGAGAGAGAGAGAGAGAGAGAGTGTTAAACAATTAGACAATGGTAGAAAGTAAACAAACGTTAACCATTCTTCTCACCACAAGAATGACCTACAGAAATGGAGAGAGGGAGCGAGGAGCTTGTGTGTGTGTGTGTGTGTGTGTGTGTGTGTGTGTGAGAGAGAGAGAGAGAGAGAGAGAGAGAGAGAGAGAGAGACGGGAATGAAAAGATGTTAGGTACTAAATGTAAAATCCCCCTCGCTAGCAGCATATGTAGACCATCAGAGTTCATCTTGGAAACGGAACTATTCATATTTTCTTGCCTAGAGCCCTTTCGTCCGGTGACCAGTGGGACAACGGCTTATTGTGTCGGTCTCTCTTTGGCATCCAATCACAGTCTTTAACTCTGTGGTATTCTCACCACCAGGGGTTCAAAAACAGAATGCAATTTTGCCCCAAGGCAGTCAGTGAAAGGCAAAAACAAAATGAGAAGAAAGCAAAGGTGAGGAAATAAGTTGCTGGGATAAAGAGTAAGAAATAAAAGGAAAACATCTTAAATGTAAAATCCTTCACCAACAGCACCATTCATATTTCCTGCCTATATAAGCTCTGACACTGAATAATTTGTTAATCACAAATCAAATCATAATGCGATTCCAGCCATTTCAGAAGATCACCTTCATTAGCTTTTCCTTTTTTTCAGCCAGTGTATTGAATGTATACATGAATGGGTTGATGGCAGAGTTCAAAGGTAAAACAAACACAGCAAGGGCCACATTCACTTCTCCAGGAATGGGAATACCACCCAATGCCAACATCCCACACAAACCAACAGGAAACCAGCACAGGAAGTCTGTAACGGCAACAGTGATCAACCTCCGGGCTATGGTCATGTCTCGTGACACACTTTGGTAGAATTCATTTTCATAGCATTGCTCTGCACGGACCAATAGATGAACGCCTGACCAGTGGAAATGAATAAAAACAGCACAAAATTTAATATGATCAAAACACCAATAGAATAAAATCTTCCTTTGAAATTTCGTCTCGTAACCGGCAAAGGGATGCACATTCCTGTCTGGCTGTAGAATTCCCAATCTGATGTCATTGGAAGTAAAGGCAACACGGCTATAAACCAACCAACCAGCCAATTTTAGCAGGCAAACTACTGATGCTGATGTACTACCAAACCTCACAGAACTGAAAGGAAAGTGGAGGACCACGAAACGATCGATTGTAATAAACAAGATGATTAAAACTGACACTTCGCTTGACAGGAAAGATAAACACCCAGCAGTCTTGCAGGTCAGACTGTTTTTCCATGTGTCGTCATTGTAAAGATATTGTCCACGGAACCGTTCATCAGCCACCCCAATGGCAACAACGTAGACACCCATCAGAAAGTCTGCCATGGTGAGGTTGGTTACAAACACACTGAAGCCACTTGAAGACGTCATGCTCTTCACGAACAAACGCGCACAGCAACAGAAGACGTTACCAGTCAAAGACAGACAGGCAACCAGCCACAGAAACACTCGGTACGTCCACGACTGCAACAAATCTTCGCATGAAGAAATTTCATCTTGGGGAGCAAGACAGGCTAATCTATTCAAGGTATTAGGAAGCATTTCAGCGCAGCAGAATTTATAATTCTGTGTTGATATAAAGCGTAACTTGGAAAGATGATTTTTAATAGATCAGGTGGAAAGATTCGTACAGGACTGTGATCCATGTAGAGCATATGTAACTGAGGTACGAACTGAAATCCCACAGGGCTGATTGTGTGGATTGAAGTGAACGTTAAGTTCAGTTTCTGTGTGAGAGGAAACAGTGAGAGAAATGTGGTGTCCAGTACAGTCAGTGTGGTGTGGGACAGGTGCAGCTCAGTGAGAGCAGAGTGTTGGCCAACGGAGGGGAGATCAGTGCAGAGAGCCAACAAAGGGTTTTTGGAGAGGTACAGTATATGTAGACTTTCCAAACCGAGTACAGAAGTCATATTGACATAGTGCAGCTGGTTACCACTGAGATCTAGACACCTCACATTCACCAACTGGACTTTGGGCAAGGACGTCAAAGAACACTGTGCCAGGACCACAACAATGAGGAGGGTGTTGTTACTCACATCATGCAGTGTCATACCTGACCCTGTGGCATCCAGGTAGCGCAGCTGAGGAAAGAGAGTTGCAGAGAAAGGCTGAGGACACAGAAAGGTGCTACCCTGACAAAGACAATCTGTAGGACATATCACGCCGCAAAACAATTCATCGTCATACATCGGGCAGTGAGGCCAGTCATCACACATATAGTCACTGTGTAAACAGATTGTTGACAGTCTGCATCGAAAAAGGCCTGGACAACTCATTCTTCGCGCAGCCCTCTTCGTCCTGGTGATCAATGCAGTCGTGTAGTCCATTGCAGCGTGTGTAGACAGGCAGACAGTCATCGAAGTCACCAGGACAACGATAATGGGTGGTGGGACAAGACTCATTGGACTTCATTGGGGTAGAAACGAACTGTGCGATTCCATTAAAGTTAACAAGAACAGGAGATGGGAATGCTCGATGTGTGTACCCATTGAAGACCCTGAAGTCATGACAGTTTTCTTCGTCCGACTCATCCCAGCAGTTGACCATGTCATCACATAACTTTTCAATAGGCAGACACTCACCATTGCTACATCTCTAACATCCTGGCACAAGCAGGGTGTTTACAAAATGACTCATCACTCTTATCATTACAATCACTAATGAAGTCACATATTACTGTGTACGATATTCGTAGAGTCATCATCACATGTAAAAGTGGCAACAGGAGAGAGACGGAGATCTGAGTGTTTCCATTTGCCCGTGAGGAGAAGTCTGCTAGAAAAAGTGCAAGGAGACGTCCGTTGCTGACCACAGATTTTGTAGCGGTCAGAACCACAGAGAAAAAATGCAAGTGTCACATGACCATCCGGGCACTCTGTCATGTATTGCAGTCCTGTTGATGATAAAAATGCGTGACCATTTGTCCAGAATTTCCTTGAAAGATAATTCTTTGTCACTGTCTCATTGTTTGTAAATTCACACACTGTTCCATAATCAGAATCAAACACACAAACGGAAGCATATGCTAAAAAGTCATAGTCAAAAGTCAGAGTGACAGAATACCTCAAGCACAACCTTGACTGTAGATAGTTGTAATATCTAAAACTCCAGAAATGATGCAAAATCGTCTTGACATGTTTAAGCAGTGTGTGTCTGTACATCTTTAGCAAAGAGGTATCTCTATAGTACAAACCAGGCAAGAAATCCTGCAGCCAGTAAGGATGTAACTTTGCTTTTTGTCTAATTATACCGTACCAATTATGCGCACACAGTGGACAACTTTGTCGGCCTTGTATTGAGTTACAATACTCGTTGGCCCTCTCATTGCGATCTGTTTTATCACTGACAAATCCACTCAAAGTGTGCACAAGTTTGTAGCAATGATCACACATTGCGATCAGTCCATTGCACCCAGGACTGCTGAAGGGACAGTCCCCCTGTTTCATCCCGTCCATCTTCACAGTCTGTCTTCAGGTTACAGGCCAGGTGGTGATGGAAGCTGGCGTAATGCTTCACAGAACAGTTCCAGAAACCTTGGAGTGATTTTAGAGGTCGTTCACTCTCAGAAAAAAACGAGAAGAAAAGTTTAAAGCAATGCTTCAATTCAGCAATAATTTCGAATCTGAAGGCATGAAACAGTTGGGCAAAATCAGACACCCTATGAATGTGTCGGATCCACACCAAAGCTTTCTTCGGTTTGAACATTCTGTGAGTATCATTGGAGTAATAAGTGATAAAGTAACGATAGAGGGATAGATATGCCAACCTGTGAGTTTGTTCCTTGATGCTGACCATGACTGTATTGTTGATAGGCACAAACACGTCTTTGATACTTCTTCTCAGGTAAGTATGATTTTGTCTGAAACTGACAAACCCGGACGACGGTGTGGACATCACAAGAAATAGAGGATCTGTGCATTAACATTTATGAAAAACAAACTCACATTGTATATGATACCATAACATGGAACAAACTGAGAAAGCACAGAACTTATAATGATCCATCTGTAAGCAAGTCAAGACAGAGAAAAGACTGAAGAGAAGGATCCGGCGACAGCAGAGGAAGGAGGTAAGGTAATGTTGCTTACAGCCCAGCCGACTGCAAAGGGCCATGTCATGGCTGTCACGACCTTGAAGTCAACTCAGAAGTCATCAAAAACAAAACAAAACAAAAACAAACAATACCAAAAACACCATTGACACAACTTTTTAAAATACGCCTTCTAAAAACGCACCAGAAACTTCGTTACAAATATTTCTTCCGTAAAATCTTAGATCAGATGAAAAATGTTAATCTCTTTCAGAAACTCAAAGATCACGTCAGGTGGGATATCTCTGAACAAAGTCTTCATGGAGTCTGCTGTAAAGTGTTTATATGTCTCACATCGTGCAGATCCCAACATTCTAAAAGAATATGTCTCACTATGAGTGGAACATGACATGTAATGCACCATGGAGCTTCTTCACCTTTTAAAAGGTAAGAATGGGTGTAAAACGAGTGGCCTGTATGCAAACAGCACAAGACTGTTTCGTCTTTACGACCACCTTGGGAACATGGCAAAAACTGTTTCAGGTTTGGACGTATTTTGTAAAATTTGTTATCCGTCACCGAGTCCCATTCCTTTTGCCAGAGGTCTTTGACATAAGTCTGTGTTTTGGGTGTCAAATCAGTATGAGGAATAGACAACCTGCTCAACGTTTCCTTTGTGGCACTCTTGGCAAGTTGATCGACCACCTCGTTGCCTGGAATGCCCACACGACTGGAAACCCAAGCAAAAACTATGCTGTATCCATCTGATTTTAGGAAATATACAGTTTGAAAACTTTCAGCAGCTGAGGGCGCTTGAGATTACGACCGGCAATGGCCTCCAAAGGAGAAAGGGAGAATGATAAAATGAGAAAATCTGTATGTTTGGATTTACAGACCATATCAAGAGCCAGGACCAAGGCTGCCAGGTCAGCTATCGATGATATTGATGCTATCAGTGGGACTGTGTTCATCTCTGAGGGGATCTACTGCACAAAACATAGCAGAGGCAATTCCTCCTCAAATTTGGAACCGTCGGCGAAAATTCTTCCGAAGGATGGAAACTTTGAACACAGTTCTGCAAAAAATGGACTTGTATGCCAAGGAACTAGTGGAATATTTCTGGTGCGAGGCTAATCAAACCAGATCTCTGGAGTGAAGAAAGTCCATGGAAGGTCATCAGGAAACATGGATATAATCACAAACTACTCTCCAAGGTCTATATCTGCTTTGTTCAAATGGGGAAGAATACGAATTCCAACGGTGGAATGGAACTGGTGTGGTCATCGAATTTCTTTTGGAACTTGGGGACAAAAACACAGTCATATGCAGGGTTCTGAGGTTTAGATGAGAGACTCAGACAGTAGTTCAAGGCGAGTTTCAATCAACGATTTGAGAGGGATGGTTCTCCTGCCTCAGCATACAGGCTATAAACAGGAGTGGTGTGGAACGTACGCAGACACAATCGAAGCCCTTGATGGTGGATAGGGTCTAGACTTTTCAGGTAGGACGGTCTGGCAGAGCCGTACACTACACAGCCATAGGAAGAGCCGTACACTACACAGCCATAGGAAGAGCCGTACACTACACAGCCATAGGAAGAGCCGTACACTACACACCCATAGGAAGAGCCGTACACTACACACCCACAGTCCAGTTTGAAGCGGATCAGGGGCCCTGTAAAGATGGAGGAGAGTTTTCGTGTCAGCGCCCCAATCTGTGTGTGCCACAGGTAGATAGATATAGATATGGATAGACAGATAGATAGGTACACACACACACACACACACACACACACACACACACACACACACACACACACACACACACATATATATATATATATATATATATATATATAGAGAGAGAGAGAGAGAGAGAGAGAGAGAGAGAGAGAGAGAGAGATGTACAGGCGTGACGTTGCAGATGTTAAGATACCACGGAGTGGTCTTCTCTGGCAGAATGTATAGTTTTGGTCATTGCATTTTGTTGTCTATGGTTCCAGTTCAGATCAGGACCGACAGTATTTTACTGTGAATTAAGATAAAATATGAACGAAATGAACTAATATCCATCGTACATTCCCCAACGAAGCGGCTAGTTTAAATCTTAGCCTGGTATAAAACAAACATATTATCGAAGTTGATCAAGGCCTTTTTTTATAATACATTGCTATTGATTGCACCCCTTGTGTACCTGCTGAATGAAACACATGTTTGTCCGCCGATCTGGACCTATCTTTCCAATGGATTGAAATGAAGTGCCTGCCTTGGGAAACAGCTAAATGCCAGCCCTTTTCTTAACCCCGATCAAAGCCTGTCTTCCTAATACATTGCAATGAAGTGCCTATCTTTTCGTACCGTCCTCCATATCCAAACTCTTTCCTGTACATAGACCTGGACCTGTCTTTCTAACATGTTGCTGATGAAGTGACTTCTTTGTGTGACAGACAAAACCCTTTTACTGTATGCTCTTTGGAATACATTGTTAAGGATTAAGGATTTGGCTCCTTTGTTTTTCGGCTAGATGTCTAGCTTGCTACTGTGAGCTGATTTGAACTGTTTCTTTTTTTTCAGTAACACACCACTGACAAAGGGACCACTTAGTTTAACAGATAAAAATGTGGTTTTCTTTTCAGAGCTCATCTTAACCTACCTTGCTGATATATTCCAGAGGAAGTAACAACATTGTTTAATAGATGTTGAAATCTCTGTCTGGAACTGATCCAAGCGTATCTGTATAAAATATTGCTAATGAAGAGACTTTTTTCTGTAACGGTAAGAATAAAACCTGATTATTCTCTGAGATGATTTACGCATAGTTTTATGACACATATTTCATACGGTGACTACTTTGTGTAACAACTAGGTGTAAACACTTTATTCTTTGAGCTGTTCTGAGTCTATATTTCTTAAGACTACTTTCGGTGTTGTCGACACTGCTAGACTGCATTTCAGACATGATCTGATAAACTTCATTCCATTTTCAAATCACATCGTATAATTTACACTATCGCTTTTAATGCTCTTTGTAAACTTTGCGCGCACATACACATATACACACACATTCTCTCTCTCTCTCTCTCTCTCTCTCTCTCTCTCTCTCTCTGACACATACAGACATGCACGCGCGCGCAAGCGCGCGCATGCATGGTTGCATGCACACACGAGTGCTCACGCACACACAGATAGATGGATGGATGGATAGATAGATAGATAGATAGATAGATAGATAGATAGAAAAAGACGTAAACGAAGGTTTGCGTTAGCGACCCTGTGTGTGTGTGTGTGTGTGTGTGTGTGTGTGTGTGTGTGTGTGTGTGTGTGTGTGTGTGTGTGCACGCGCATCCCAACGCGCGTACAAACATCAATTATGAAGTTTAAAATCTGACAGTGTAGATTTTGGATGATTTAGTTCATCCTGATGTACAACGCGACGTTTGTTCAACTGTGTGTGTGTGTGTGTGTGTGTGTGTGTGTGTGTGTGTGTGTGTGTGTGTGTGTGTGTGTGTGTGTGTGTGTGTGTGTGTGTGTGTGTGTGTGTGAGTAAGAGACTTAAGAAAATTATGATATTGACTGTATTGATTACATACCTTTGAACTGAGAACACGAACATCGCTAACA
>JADBJO010012506.1:0-12500 GCA_016801955.1 Conus betulinus | reverse complement strand
TCCAGACACAGCCAAGCTTTCGCCATACGGTCTTATGTGCCCTCCAGAGAGAATCCAAGTTGTAGTCTTTCCCACTGTCAACAGGACTTTCCCTGTGGTCAGTGGGTCTTTCCTCACCGTCACTGGACCTATCTACAGGGTCAGCCTAGTGGTAGTCTTGTGCGCGTTGTAGTGCTGTAGTGTGTGTGTGTGCGTGTATGTGAACACGCTTGTAGGTGTGTATGTGCACATGTGCATCGAAGATCCGCGTTCATCTATTTCTTTCTGAAAGGGAAACACTAGCTCTCTGGCGTAATCCCTTTTCCCTTCAACTCTTTAAGATGCTGACTTGTTCACAAACATCTACAGATGCTTCAGTCAAGAAAAGGGTTGATTGTTTGCTTACTGCTCATCTGCTCCTGCTCAGGAATTTTGTAAACATCTTCTCCTAGATAGCTCCACTTACACTGCAGAACTCCAGTCTCTGGTCCTGGCACTTATAGTGATCTATCAATTCAAACATGAAGACTTTCTCAATCTCTTTGACTACCTGCTCTGGAAGACATATCTGGCTGAAACCTTGATAAGTTTGGACTCCTGAACCTATTCTTAGATTTACAGTTCTCTCCAACGTGATGCTGACAGCATTGCCCTTGCTTTGGTGCCTTATCATGTTGCCATTTGAGGCAATGAGGGGATTGATCATTTTTGAGGCAATGAGGGGATTGATCATTTTTGAGGCAAAGAGGGGATTGATCATTTTTGAGGCAATGAGGGGATTGATCATTTTTGAGGCAATGAGGGGATTGATCATTTTTTTGCAAAGAACACCACAGACATATTCAGATCATCTATCGCATACTCAAATCTAAAACTCAAAGTTGAACACTGTTCGTCCGTCGTTTTCTTGTCTTTTGTTTTGTGTGAAAAAGATCAAATGGATAGAAACGCGTTGTGCTTGTATTGTAATTTGCTATATCTTTCGTTTGACATGTAGTAATTCTGTTTTGTTCTGGTTCTATAGTTTTAAGTTATGTCAGAATCATCAGGCGAGAGGTCTGAAACTCAGGAATGCTTAACAAACTTTTTGTTTTTTTTTATTTCCCCAGATCCGACTAAATCATAGCAAATTCCTACCATCTGCGTCTGGGGGTTCCAAGGTAGAAACAGTTTTGTACTTACATGCAATGCATATTTTGGAAGAGACAGAAGGCTCCCCAGTTCGTACCATGTCATGAGCCACTTACTATGAAACGTACGTATGGAGAGATGAGAATCGACACAAACACTTGATAGTAGATTGCATAAATACCTTGTTCAGAAAAACGTCCCTATAGACTGAAATTTGTTTTGCTTTGAAAACTGATCTTCGTTTTCGTTAATCTGTAATTTTACGGAAAATGGATTGAGTTTTAAAGCGCTTTGTGTGCATCGGAAAAAAAAAAAAAACTGGTATGCATTTCAGACAAGCATGCAAACAACAGATTGTGATGATGTGATTGACCTGATATCCGTCCACTCCCTACCTACCTGCCGTCAGCCGGACAATAGACTCCATACACGGAATGTGTATTTAATCTCCAAAGCCAAAAGAAATCTTTCTTGGATGGAACTGAAAATGCCCAGAACTGTTTTCAGCCTTTGGACAGTCCTGTACTATATCCTTGGTCTCCTCAACGATCTTATTTCGCTTCCGGACATCTTCATGACATTTTTCTTTTGTCTTTCTCCGACAAACGTCAACGCCGAGTGCCAGAGCACCCGACGTTTCAAGAATGGTCCTGAGCCTTTCCAGAATCGGCGTGCAAATGTAAAATTTCGATTATGCCGTACAATTCTGAAATTGCTCAAGATTTCACACACACACACACACACACACACACACACACACACACACACACACACACACACACCGGGTACAGAAAAATTGGTACAGAGGACTGACATCACCACAGGGTACAGAGGACTGACATCACCACAGGGTACAGAGGACTGACATGAACACAGGGTACAGATGACTGACATCAACATAGG
This sequence comes from Conus betulinus, assembly GCA_016801955.1. NCBI lineage: Eukaryota > Metazoa > Mollusca > Gastropoda > Neogastropoda > Conidae > Conus > Conus betulinus. Next base: position 10,487 of record JADBJO010012506.1, on the reverse strand, counting down.
GTACAGATAACTGACATCAACACAGGGTACAGAGGACTGACATCAAACATAGGGTACAGAGGACTGACATCAATACAGGGTACAGAGGACTGACATCAGCATAGGGTACAGATAACTGACATCAATACAGGGTACAGAGGACTGACATCAGCACAGGGTACAGAGGACTGACATCACCACAGGGTACAGAGGACTGACATCAACACAGGGTACAGAGGACTGACATCAGCATAGGGTACAGATAACTGACATCAATACAGGGTACAGAGGACTGACATCAACATAGGGTACAGAGGACTGACATCACCACACAGGTACAGAGGACTGACATCACCCATAGGGTACAGATGACTGACATCAACATAGTGTACAGAGGACTGACATCAACATAGTGTACAGAAGACTGACATCACCACAGGGTACAGAGGACTTGCATCACCACAGGGTACAGATGACTGACATCAACACAAGGTACAGAGGACTGACATCACCACAGGGGTACAGATGACTGACATCAACACAAGGTACAGAGGACAGACATCAACACAGGGTACAGAGGACTGACATGAACACAGGGTACAGATGACTGACATCAACATAGGGTACAGATGACTGACATGAACACAGGGTACAGATGACTGACATCAACATAGGGTACAGAGAACTGACATCACCATAGGGTACAGAGGACTGACATCAACACAGGGTACAGAGGGCTGACATCAATACAGGGTACAGATGACTGACATCAACACAGGGTACAGACGACTGGCATCACCACAGGGTACAGATGACTGACATCAACACAAGGTACAGAGGACTGACATCAACATAGGGTACAGAGGACTGACATCACCATAGGGTACAGAGGACTGACATCAATACAGGGTACAGAGGGCTGACATCAATACAGGGTACAGAGGGCTGACATCAGCACAGGGTACAGAGAACTGACATCAAACACATAAACACATGGTCCAGATGACCAACACTAATACGTGGTGTAGAAATTTAAGAATGGCATGAGGTCATAAACTTTGACACTACCACAGTATTAACAAGACTGGCTTTTCATGTTAAAAACTGGACATAGCCTCGTGTCTAGAAGTTTGACATTAACATGTCTACAAAATCCACATGAACACATGATACAGAACTCTGACACTGGCAATGGTCACAGAACGTTGTCATGAGCACGTGCTTTGAAATACATGTTCCAGAACTTCGACTTCAACAGAAATTCAAGATGCTGACTGATGAAAACACCAGAAGACCGATTCCAGCATTTAGTACTGAACATTAAGGTCAACAGGTGGATCAGGACATCAATATCAATCGGAGATCAAAATGTTGACCAATAAATCACCCAGAATACGAGATCAACATATAGTTCAACACATTAACACCAATCGGTACTCACAGCATTCATATCAACATTGATCCTGAAAATTGATATTAGTGCATGATACAGATGATTGGGATCTACACATAGTCCAAGTGTTGACAACGGCACAGTCATAACTCTGACATCACTCATGGTATTAAGGGCTGACATTAACACAGTCTATTTCATTTCAATACATGGTAGATAACATAAAGATCGTTACAGTGTCCAAAAGTATTAACATATTAACAAAATCATAGTCATACATGGTACACAATATATGAAGATCATTACAGGGTCCAAAAGTATTAATATATGAACACAATCATAGTCTTTTTTATATCAATGCATGGTAGATAAGATAAAGATCGTTACAGTGTCCCAAAGTTCCAAGTTCACACATGGTTCAGGAGCTGAGGAGTGATAGAATGGAAAGATTGTCAGCACTAAGTCTGAGCCGAACCACCAAAGACAACCTGCCGTCTGCCTGTATCACACAGCTTTGCAGGTTCCTGGGTTGTCTCCTCCTTTTCTACGCTGACATATCATACAGCAACATAGCTGGAATGTTACATCCTTTCATACCACTTCTGATCAACTGAACATCATCGGTGTGTGTCCAGGCGTGGAATATCTCATGAGTCAAAACAGCAGGAATTTCACAACCCTACAGTCCAATGCTTCTTACTGTGGGAGTACCTCATTACCACACACCATTCACCAGGGCGTGGTGTATGGCTGGTGCAAACATTTCACACCTTACTGTTCGCTGCTTGTGCGGGTGCCTCAGGGTAGGTATGTGCGTGCTCGAATCCGACGGCTGTCACATGACTGTGAATGCAGACACTGGACGATTGAAACTTGTGGTAAACAGCGATGTTTTTGTCTGGAATGCCATTTCCACGACCAGGAGGAAAGTTTCATTCACTCAGATACCAACAAGATGTTGATCGTAAATATCAACAGCCCTCTAGTAAGTGTTGATTTTGAGCCAATAACATACAGTAACTTTATCGTGAAACGCATCATGAAAGATTCCTGGCAGTTAATCTCGCCATTTGATGGGGCTCTTCTTCTCCACAAAGGCATTTTGGAGTTGAATGGAACGCTTCTATGATACACTTCATAAGTGTGCAACAGATGTACACAATTCGGTCTTCTACACATGCTTCAGTACCCATATTTCATACCAAACCAAACCGAACTGAGATGAGCGTCGAGCGTGTTTGTGTCACATGTCGTCCATCGTCTACTGTTATTGATGCTTCACGCCTCAAAATCAAGTTATCCACGAACGTAAAGACTATAGTGGTCTAAGACTGCTGGTGTCTGCGCTTCCTAGAATGAAACAGTCAGTGAAGCTGCCCAGTGCTTTATTCAACTGTTCTGTGCAGTGCTATTCTGATTTTCAACATCACCTGCACTGTAATCATTGGACAGAGTGTGAAGATGGACGGGATGAAACAGGGGACTGTCCCTTCAGCAGTGCTGACTGCAAGGGGCTGGTGGGCATCACGAAACAAGTGTTTCAGGTTAATCGTACTGGACACAACAAAACTGAACCTTGCATTTGCTGATTACGAGTGCCATAAAATAGGCCTGCATGAAACACTAGCAACTGTGAAAACAAGGAAGGAAAAGTTAGAGTCTGGGCGTGTTCTGTTGAATTATATCACGTTTACAGCAGCAATAGGTTTAAGGACGGGTTGGCGTTCAGTGCCATTCCTTTATAGCAAGTTCCGTGTATGGCTTGACACCACACTGGTTTATAACATGAACCACTTCCGTCAACATTATTTCAGTCAGTATTTTCCTTCAAGAGTTTTTCGAAACGTATATTTCACGGATGGCTTCATTATATACGAGGGAATATGACTATGTTCATTCAACAATATGCGAACTGAAACTACAGTCATTCGGAGTCTTCAATCCACCTGTGTTTCTGTCCCACTCATGGTCCTCAAAATATATCCGCATGCACACACGACAGTATTTGTTTATTTGCTCTACCAGTTTCATTACACATATGTTTTTATTGTGTGATGCCAAGAGTCACTGCAAGCAAACGACGGATGTCAAACCCTCTACCGAGTTGAACGTGAGTTGTACACAGCCGGGCAACATTTCCTTTGAAGGAAGACATCTGACCTACACTCAGTTTAGATGTGATGACGACAGGACAACAGTGCATTACACTTTACTGTGTGACTTCAGACAGGATTGCCCTGACGGAAGTGATGAGTCATTCTGTGAATTGTCATGTGCCGGTTTCCTGTGCTCTAACGGTCAATGTGTGTTCCTCAGTCAACGCTGCAATCAATACACGGACTGTGTGGATGATTCTGATGAGGTCGGGTGTCCTGATGGTGCCACCTACCATGCCCCCATCAAAGAGGAAGACATGAAGCACCAGTTTTACGTGGATATGGATGGGACAGGTTACTTCACCCAACAGCTGATGACAGCTGATGACCCTTGTCCTCACAGTCATTATCGTTGTCAGTCTGAGTGGCTGTACTGTCTGCCTGTCTACACCAGATGTAATGGATTCTGTGACTGTGTCTATGGAGAGGACGAGCAGGAGTGTGAGACAATGGCGTGCCCTGGTTTCTACCGATGTCGGGCTTCTAGAATCTGTGTGCATGGTGACCATCTGTGTGATGGTTGGGGTCAGTGCCCACAACGTGACGACGAACTGATGTGTGACAGGAGCTGCCCTGAAGGATGTCAGTGTCAAGGTCATACATTTCTGTGTCTGAAACCGTTCTTTTCTTGGTATTTTCCTCTGCTAAGATACGTGGATGCAACAGGTTCCAATATGTCACTGACTGATTTCAAAACAAATGCGAATCTTGCTGCTTTGATTTTAGCTCGTTGTTCTCTTAGTAATATTTCACACATTAAATTAGCAAACCTGAGATATGTTAATGTTGCTGATAACAACGTAGAAACTCTCAATACAGCTGTTTTCCGTAAGTTACCTAATTTAAGAAATCTTTGCATACAAAGGAACCCTCTCAGTAAACTAACAAGTAAAAACAGCGAAGTGTATTGTGTATTCACTGAATAGAGTGGATATGTCTCATACGCATTTGAATATTTTTTACGATAACGTTTTCTCTGTTTTTACCTCGTGTGAAAATGTTGAATACATCATTTTGTGCTGTTGACAATATCGGTCTACTAGGCTTTAAAACTATGCCACAAATACAAATGCTGGATTTAAGAGGGAACACGCTTGACAACTTTCCGCTCGATCTGTTTTCTGGGTCATTTAAATTACAACGTATCTTGTCATCAAACTACAGAATTTGCTGTGATAGTTTGATTCCTGAACACACTGTTGAAGTCGAGTGTGTTGCTCCTGACTCTATATTTCCATCATGTGCAGCACTGCTGCTACCACAATTACTCAGGACTTTCTTTTGGCTGATTAGCGTGTCTGCTGTGACGGGATATGTGATATGCTTCATAGCTTCTTCCAGAATGAAAAGCATGACTGGAAAATATTTCATGGTTGCTATGACCAACGTGCAGTTGCTGATGTCTGTATGGGATGCCACGTCAGCATTGTAATGGCGGCAGATTTTGTATTTCGTGGACAATACATGCAATTTGAAAAGGCGTGGACCAACAGTGTCATTTGCAAACTGGCTGGCTTTCTGTTCCTTTGGTCCAGCACAGTATCAACGATGGCTATCTGCTTCATCACTTTCTGTCAGATCATAGCCTTTCATTTCTCTAACGAATTATGGAAACTAAACAAATGCTTTACAGTCGTAGTTTGCATGGTGATGTGGATGGTTGGAATCCTGTTGGCATCAGTTCCGTTTCTTCCAGGACTGTCACACTGGGGCCTGCAGGGCCAGTCAGGTCTGTGTCGTCTGGCTTTAGTGGATCACCATCACTCCAGGCCAAGCTTCACCTGGTTCACAGTTATCGTGTCAGTCAACTTTATTTTGTGCTTGATGATTGGAGCTGGCCAAGGGATCATCTTCTGGCGAACGCCCTAAGTATATGATATCGCTCAACCCTACACGCAGATTGATATATTCCTCAGTGCATGTGATGAGAAATGTAGCTGTGGTAGACGCCATATGCTGGTTGGCATTCGGGGTGATTATGATGATGAAGTTCTGTGGTGTTGCTCTGTTTTGGTGCCATTCACGACACACTGGTTGTGTTCCTATTACCGTTGAACTCTGCAGCCAACCCACTGTTGTACATGTGGGGTCTGAAAATGCAATGGCAACGTCAAGAACGAGAGATGAAATTAATACAAAAGTTGAAATATGTTGCCAGGACGCGAAAACACTAATCTTGTAAAAAAAAAAAGTGAAAAGAATTAATAACCAATAACGAAACAAACGAAGAAATTTATCAATCGATTCAATAATTACAAACAGGTCAACAAAATTGATCTTGTTTTGTGATGTGCCAGTATGTGTGTCATATTTTATTATTTTTTTTTTACATGTGCCACAAGGGTAGGATAATTCAAATGTATGTTTGCATTTTATTTATTAAAATAATAACGTTAAAGGTAAATCTGCGCACAGGTTACCCGAAGTCGTCTCTTAATTGTGTGACACAAATAGCTGCCAGCTCATTTATACACGTTTATGCAGATAGAGAAGTAGGTAAAAATAGGGACACATATTACCTAGGGAAGTCACCAGTTCATAGACAGATCTTTTTTTTCCAGTAATTCCGCCATCTGCGCAGTTAGGCATTAAACACAATAATTAGCAGGAGAAAATAAATGCAGGTAAACAATTCCTACTCCTCTCTCTTTCTCTCTCTCTCTCTCTCTCATAAACACACACACACACACACACACACACACACACACACACACACACACACACACACACACACATTAATGTCCTATTGTAATATTTAAGGCCCATATCCGTGTGACCCTGCAGGCAGTGACACTGTTAGAGATCCACCGTGTCAAGGACAAGGTATCAATCATGGAAGGAGGATTCCATCACTCTACTTCCACCATCCTCACCTTCCCTGAACTGGATCAGATTCAGATTTACTCCTGGGGGATGGGAGGGGCTCGGGGTGGAGGCCAAGAATGTTTTTTTTCAAGCTGTGAAAATCCAATCCCATGAAGCGTTTATACCGACCACAGCTCTCTCACACACAGACGTAGACTATATGTCATGGAAGTGGTACTACAAACGCTTAGGTGTTCAGGGGTCTTCAAGAATATCTACCCACAGTCATGCACAACAGGATACATATGTTGTAAGTAATTCAGTCGTTTTGGGGTGTCCAACCAGGACTTCTTCAGTCTGCCTTTGGGACATCCAGTCTCTACCGTACCCTGTGGAACGGCCTAGAACAGGGCGTTAAGGCAACATACACATCTGATCCCAAGCAGAGTTTACAGCACGTGGTAAAAGGCAGGAGAGGTACGTGTGTTGACCTACTCCCGTGGTCTGTTGAGGTATGATCCTTGTGGAAGGTGTGGGAAGTCTTTCTGAAGCCTGTTTTCGCCAATATCTAGTAAAAAGAAATATATCCATGTCAGAACGGAGGCAGGATGGAGGCTGTGGATATGTTATAAATCGACGGCATCCTTCCGTCTTCGGGAGACGTTGGGTGTAGCATTCGTATGTTGGGTTTGTCTGCACTCTCGAGAGTGGCTGTATAGTCTGACTCGTGAGTGGCAATCTCTGCTGCATTTGCTGCACGTGAACGATGGTGTCTGCTCCCAACTGTGGCTGCCGTTCCTTCCTCCTGACCCTCTTCTGAGCTAGGCTTGTCTTCCTCGCCTCCTCTGCTTTCTGTACGCCCCTGTCTTCCAGCAAAGCGCCAGGCTGGGCGGTCTTCTGCACAGTTTTCCCAAGCGCTGACCTTGATGCTGCACAGTCTCGTGTCTTTCTTGCAGACATCTTTGTCGCGCAGGCGTGGGCGCTCGGTCAGTCGTGAGCCGTCTGCCAGGTCCCCATAGAGGAGGTCTTTGGGGGTACAGCCAGGTTCCATTCCCCAGACATGGTCAAGCCAGCGAAAGCGTCTCTCTCTCTCTCTCTCTCTCTCTCTCTCTCTCTCTCTCTCTCTCACACACACACACACACACACAAAACACACACACTCATATTCACACAGACACACAGACACGCACACACACACGATTCCTACGCCAAGATGGCTGAACGTACAAACCGTTGAGTGTCTACTGTGCCAAAAAATCAATTATCAGGTGTAAGGATGAGAAGAAGAAAAAAGGAAAACCGCTATGCAAAGGAAGAACGGATCTCCATCAGAGGATTCAAGTCCTTCAAAAAATGAAAAACGTGCATATTGAGAAGAAATGCACACAATACGACAATCGAGTCGAAACACGAAGTGTTGCTATCGCGGCCTGTGAATGTGATGCCTCGGAAACGAAGATTGCTAGCCTACTAGAAACGATTGAAAAGCTAACGCATACTGTGGGCGTTCTGTCAGAGAAAGTTTCATCATTAGAGGTGACCATAGGAATGCTTATAAATCAAACAAAGAAAGAAAAAGATAGTGCAAAAAGTAAGTGATGAAACATACAAAACGAACACCCCAACACTGGCAGACAAAAACCACTCTACTCAGACATTGCGAAAACACACTTGCTAAATGAAAACAAGTTTTTGTCCTACCTCTTGAACACCAAAAGAATTCAACAAAAGCAAATCAACCACTTCTGAAAGGCAGCAAAGAAATCAAGAACACAAATCCATGCATGCCTGTCATGACGTCAAAACATGATGAAAAGAGGGATGATGTCAACCAGTCTGGCCTGCCTAAGGTTATTCTATTCCATGATTTCACAATGGGGAAGATAAACCCACGTCGTTTAGGGTATGCGTACGGTGTACATCTGGTTTCAAAACCATCCTACCGATTGGAGGCCCGTGCAAAAAACCTAGACGACACCAAGACAGTGAAGACTGCTGATTGCTCAGTGTTTCACTGTGGGCTCAACGATCTAAAAGGAAAAGATCCTAAGACAGTCGTGTCAGAGATGTCCGCACTTGTAAAACAAGCAAAAGCAAATCATCCAAATACCAAGATTGTTGTTAGTAGAGTGGCCCCAGTGAAAGATCGACATCTGCAAAGCAAGCGGGAGATATTCAACGCCCTGCTCCTTGCAGAGCTCCCCATGCACAACGTGTCCCTTCTGTCCCATGCATGAGAACTGGGACTCCACGAACAACAGGCTGATGAAGGATTCCATCCACCCGTCGGACAGGGGCACCAGCATCCTCGCTGGCAACTTGGGGCATCACGTCCACCGCATCTTTTGGGAACGGCCCCATATGAGGCGTTCCCAATTCCCTGTCGGTGGACATGGTTTCAGCGGTCATCGGGGACCATCCAGCAATGGCTACAGGCCTGCGCGCATCCCCAGTGTGCCTTTCCCCTGGTGCTCGCGACAACCTTGGGTCCCCATCTTTCAAAATTACTGACTTTGCCCAATGTCAGTTTATAACGTTTTGTTCTAGCAATTATTATGAAACATGTTGACAATTTATTACTGTTCTACAATGGAACTGTAGATCTATCATTAAAAATCTACTTCATTTTGAGAACTACATTTATTCCAAGAACTTTTGTATTTTAGCTTTGCAGTCTCTATATGTAGAACCAAGTAAATTACCTCAACTCAAGGGATTCTACTATCCTCCTGTATATAACTGTAGTAATCAACTAAAAGGGTTCAGACTGCAATATATGTTACATCACATCTTAACTATAGATATTTGAAGTTGGACCTCAATTCAACAGCTAAAGATACAGAAAAAAAAAATTTGTATTACTGGGTATCATTAAAAAATGAGCAAAGATTCTAGTATAAATATACCTTCTGTATATTATACAAACAGCCCAAGCACAGATAATTCAGACTGGTTAAGACACCTTCCTTCTTCAGAAAAAAAATTGGATCATATTGGGGGATTTAAAAAATGCACATACTCCGTTTTGGGAAACCAGATTACTTTGTCACAACTGTAATCACTTTGTTGAAAAATTGTGAATTCCAAATTAGTTTTATTGAATGATGGAAGCATAACAAGAGTTCTGATGTTTCAAATCATAGGCCAACCTCTATTGACCTAACGTTAGTATCTCCTGATATATCACTGAATGCTAGTTGGATAACAGAGGAAGACACATTAGGAAGCGATCATTTTCCTATTGTTCTTACACTAAATGAAAAGATTCAAGATGAAGAAGAAGTTGAAGATATTCCTAAGTTTTTATACAACAGCGCTGACTGGAACCTCTATGAGTCAGCTCTATTGTCAATAGATCATAATTCCATGGAACATGAAGACACTGATATATTTTATGAGAACTTCAGAGAAGCTGTTTTATACGCTGCTGAAAAATCAATGCCCAAGCGTAAATGCTATAATGATAAGAAGTACATAGGAAATGGATGGTGGAATGAAGAATGCGCAGAAGCAGTGAGCAGTAAAAAGAAAACTTATAAAACATGGCTAAAGGACAGAACTGAAGAAAGTTTAATTGCAATGAAACGTGCAAAAAACTCAGAGTAACAGAATTGTGGCCAAAGCAAAACGTATCTATTTCACTACTTTTTGCTATTCAAAAATATCGACATCAAAGGACATGCACAAATATGGAAGAAGGTTAAAGAACTAAAAAAACAGATGCCATTTACCATCATATCCCATTAAATTAGATAACAACGCTATCCCCACATCAGCAGAAAAAGCAGAGTTATTTGTTGAAGTGTTTTCAAAGAATAATTCATCGTTAAGTCTTTCATCAGATATAAGAAGCTACCGAGAAGAGGAAGAGAAAAAACATATTCATTGTGACCCTCCTCCAGATGAAAAATCATTACTTAAATTCTTTTATAACTTTTGAGGAATTCAATGATTCATTGGAGTGTTTTACTTGCAATACCACTGCTGTTGGCATCGATGGCATTTCATATCAATTGCTCTGCCATTTGCTTTTATCTTGGAAGCAATTACTCCACTCATTTTACCAAAAATGTTGGTTAAATGGAACTCTCCCTACTATCTGGAAGAGGACGCTTGTAATACCAGTTCCAAAGCAAGGTAAACGTAGATCCGAA
>JADBJO010012505.1:43038-57702 GCA_016801955.1 Conus betulinus | reverse complement strand
CCAAATGGTCTTCTTCCTTCTGAAGTTTGTCATGATGGGATTTTTACATGTTTGCAAATGTTTATGCCAGGTGTTCCACACTGCACTTCGGTTTACAGGTTCATTCGAAATACAAAACAGAGTCTGAACCAGTGTTAACTCTGCAGGAAAAAAGAGTCCCCCTGTATCAGAACGACCCGGTGTAGATTCGAACCAGCAGCCCCAGGATCACCAGGTCCACAACTCTGGTTACTAACCGAGCTTTTTGGAAAGAAGTTCTAAGCAGCAGGTTCGAAATCAAAGGTCCCTGTCGTTTTTCCGTTCTTCCACAGATGAAAATATCTGATCTTTTCTCTTCTTCACTTTGGAACAGATGGAGATTACAACACCGGGAGACAGACATGAGACGCCATCTCAGAAAGCTGAAAGTGACCAACGAAGCCTTGTTTCTGAACACAACACAGAACTATAACTGTGCTTTTCTTTTGTTGCTTGCATTTCTTCAATTATGCTGATTTTTTTGCAAGAAGATGCGCACGTGCAGTGATGATATTTCTTGAAAATTAGGGGGTCAGACTCAGTATGAAAAGCTCACTTCCAAATTTTCATGGAGTCACCAAAATATTAAGGGGGTCACCCTGTATAACTGCTAGAAAATGTAGTGAACCACACACACACACACACCACACACACACACACACACACCACACACACACACACGAGCGTGCTCTCACTGAAAGAGATAGAAAATCATTAGAAAAGAGGTGTTTTTATAATAGAGATAGAAATGAATTAGAAAAGAGGTGTTTATAAAAAAAGTTAATAAAATATTCTAGACAGTGTTGAATATTTATCCATTTATGTTCGTGTTCCTATGTTTTTAAAGTATTGTCATCTAACATGAGTAAATGTGAGCACCTACACCATCAGGATTTTAACAGTGAAGCTTGATTTGTGGGATGTTCGTCTTCGATTATCATCACAGAATTTCAACATAAAGATAGTCGCGGATCAAGCCAGGTTTAGCAGAAATTGTTGTAAATCCCTGATTTTCCAGCTATGAAAGGCGAACGAACAAAGGAAGGACAAACTCCTTAGGCAATGTAAACAGCAATTGGCAGAGACTTTTGATATGGCGATGCTAGAACGAAAAGAAGCTTAAGTCACAGATTTTAATTCTGAGTTAGTGGCCGCAGAAAGAACTGGCGTCTGAGAAATAAACTAAAGGGGGAGCCCATTCATGTGATGTCGGAGAAAACCCATTCACGTGATGTCGCAGGCTGCCGGAACCCTGTCCTGTCAATAATGGCAGAACCCACCGCCAATAGCAGCTGGATGATTACACTAATCTTGATAACTGTTTCCCACAGTGGCACCAAAGTCGTGCATCGATAATCCGATTAGTTTTGTTTGCACGCTGTCGTGCAGTTAAGGTTTATCACGATAGCGCGTCTGAATTGCCCAGCAAAGAGTGTGACGAACTCGAGTCTGACTGCATGGGTGAGCCTCCGCCTGCATTTTGATTGGTTATGTTATCTTCTGCAAGACAACTGCGAGACACGCAGTCCATAAAATGTGAATAGCGCTATTGACTGACAAACTATGTCTCTTAGAGTTAGAAAGAATCAGGTAAACATCTGCATTGTTTTAATTATAGCCTTTGATATGTATATGCCTAGCACTGCCTATTTTTCAAATAAGCACGAATTCATACGTGTATAGAGAATATTGATTTGAATCAAATGCACGATACACGAACAAAAAAAAAGGGAAAAAAAACAGAAAAGAAACTGGCTGCTTAATGATGTTACTGACGTGTGTATTTTATTACACTCAGTTTCCATTTCACTGGATGTATATGCGCGCAGCAAGTTCAGGAAACGAATCTGAAATACAATATTTTTTTTTCTTGCGACTTCCGGATACCAGACCGACACTAAAGTCTGTGTCCCTGGAATAACAAAACGAAACGTAATTAGTACGGCTATGATAAATGTGTACAACGGTTATCGTTCTTTGCCCTTTTCTTTCAACGGTTCCGAGCTCCCTCATGCCTTGCATTTCTGACACACATGGAGGAGGGGACACAGGGATTCAGGGACAAAGTTCACCCCCTCAGAAATTTTCCTGGCTGGTGCATGTCCTTTCAATGTTTAAGATGCTGAGAACGAAGATTCAGTCAGCTGATCAAATCGTCACTCATGCTGACTGTAACATGGGCACAGTGCGCGCGCGCGCGCGCGCGCGCGCGCGCGCGTGTGTGTGTGTGTGTGTGTGTGTTGGGGGGGGGGGGGGAGGTGAGAGAGATATTCAACGAATACTTTGAGTTTTGTTCATAGCTTTCTGATTATAGTCTTATCAATCAGCTTGCACACAATGTGAAATGCTTATCTGTACAGAACAGTCACGAGTGCAGAAATCAGCATGGGGAATGTTGGAAGTGTAACTTGATGGAAGACAGGTCGCCTGTTGTCAAACTTTCGTTCCATCATAATGTTTTTAGAACTAATTTTGGATACTGATAGGTTTCAAATTTGATGGTATAGCGACACACACACACACACACACACACACACACACACACACACACACACACACACACACACACAAATTAGGAGCCTAAATTCAGTATTCACGTTCAATGTAATGCAAACTTTCTGTTGCAGCTTTATGTTGTTTATAGTCCCAACCCGACCACAGGGGCTGTTAGCATGTCAATATCAACTTCATATAAACCTGTAACAATACACCCCATCAAAATGTCAACATTAACTTCATGTGTACACGTAAAAAATACACCTCGTCCAAACAAATTTTGAAATCTTAGTGACAATGCACCACCAAAAAATGTAGACAAACGAATCACAAAGAGAAAAAACACGACGCGTTTCGACCTCTTAGGTCTTCTTCAGACAAGATGCAAAACACCCAGGACGAAGAAAATGAACGAGCAATCACTTCTCTTCATCCAATTTGGCGCAAGCTATCCGTTGACTAAAAAAATACGCCTCGTCTAATCTAGATAGTATAGTTAGAACCAGCTTAAAACCAGAGCTATTTCACTCAAAATGTTCAGTCAAATGAAAATTATTTATGTCTTTAATGTACTCTATGGAACAAATTTTGTAAAAGAATTGTTGGTGAGTCCGCCAACAACAGTAAGAAAATAATTACAAGACAAAACACGACGCGTGTCGACCTCTTAGGTCTCATTCAGGCAATATAAACGAAATTCAGGACAATGAACACGAAGAATGAGCAAAATCCTTATCTTCTCATATTCGGCGCAAGGTAGGCGTTGAATCTTCATGGGAAAAGACCACAGACGGTGGAGGACGCAAATGGGCTCAGCATGTGGTGCCCCAGACACAGTAAACTTTTGACAGTTCACTGTCCCCATAGCCACCAGGTGGGTGGACTTTAACTTCACTCTCAAGGGACAGACAGCATCATTTCCCCCAACCCCGAAACCCCTTCTCATTCTTGTCTGTCCTACACTGGCGCGGTTGGCGATCGACAACATAACTATTGTTAGCTGGACAGAAGGCTGGACAATTTAATGCTACAGTTGGACACCTCACTACCAGGCTGCTTACTTTTACAGCACAGTCGTTACTCAAGGAAAGTGGAGGAAAGCACAGAGCACGGCAACTCGGGCTTAGTGCGTGTGGTGTCAGTGTCAGGAGCCTTTAAGATGTCGGGACATCTCTAAACCCCCACTAGGAAGGCATGGACGTTAGGATGCCGGACATCTAAAACCCCCACTAGGACGGTATGGACACTGGATGCCCACGAAACGAATGAAGATCTGCAGGATGTTATCAATCACAAGACTGACCTGGGCAGGGTGAAGCTTGGTAAGGGAGAGGCTTGAGCAGTCCTCATGATTAGGAGGGCCACAGCACCGTGTGTGTGTGTGGTAGGGGAGAGGTTTGAGCAGTCCTCATGATTAGGAGGGCCACAGCACCGTGTGTGTGTGTGTGTGTGTGGTAGGGAGAAGGTTTGAGCAGTCCTCATGATTAGGAGGGCCACAGCACCGTGTGTGTGTGGTAGGGGAGAAGGTTGAGCAGTCCTCATGATTAGGAGGGCCACAGCACCGTGTGTGTGTGTGTGTGTGTGTGGTAGGGGAGAGGTTTGAGCAGTCCTCATGATTAGGAGGGCCACAGCACCGTGTGTGTGTGTGTGGTAGGGGAGAGGTTTGAGCAGTCCTCATGATTAGGAGGGCCACAGCACCGTGTGTGTGTGTGGTAGGGAGAGGTTTGAGCAGTCCTCATGATTAGGAGGGCCACAGCACCGTGTGTGTGTGTGGTAGGGGAGAGGTTTTGAGCAGTCCTCATGATTAGGAGGGCCACAGAACCGTGTGTGTGTGTGTGTGTGTATGTGGTAGGGGAGAGGTTTGAGCAGTCCTCATGATTAGGAGGGCCACAGCACCGTGTGTGTGTGTGTGTGTGTGTGGTAGGGGAGAAGGTTGAGCAGTCCTCATGATTAGGAGGGCCACAGCACCGTGTGTGTGTGTGTGGTAGGGGAGAGGTTTGAGCAGTCCTCATGATTAGGAGGGCCACAGCACCGTGTGTGTGTGTGTGTGTGTGTGTGGTAGGGGAGAGGTTTGAGCAGTCCTCATGATTAGGAGGGCCACAGCACCGTGTGTGTGTGTGTGGTAGGGGAGAGGTTTGAGCAGTCCTCATGATTAGGAGGGCCACAGCACCGTGTGTGTGGTAGGGGAGAGGTTTGAGCAGTCCTCATGATTAGGAGGGCCACAGCACCGTGTGTGTGTGTGTGTGTGTGTGTGGTAGGGGAGAAGGTTGAGCAGTCCTCATGATTAGGAGGGCCACAGCACCGTGTGTGTGTGTGTGTGTGTGGTAGGGGAGAGGTTTGAGCAGTCCTCATGATTAGGAGGGCCACAGCACCGTGTGTGTGTGTGGTAGGGGAGAGGTTTGAGCAGTCCTCATGATTAGGAGGGCCACAGCACCGTGTGTGTGTGTGTGTGTGTGGTAGGGGAGAGACTTGAGCAGTCCTCATGATTAGGAGGGCCACAGCACCGTGTGTGTGTTGTGTGTGTGTGTGTGGTAGGGGAGAGGTTTGAGCAGTCCTCATGATTAGGAGGGCCACAGCACCGTGTGTGTGTGTGTGGTAGGGGAGAGGTTTGAGCAGTCCTCATGATTAGGAGGGCCACAGCACCGTGTGTGTGTGTGTGTGTGTGTGTGTGTGGTAGGGGAGAGGTTTGAGCAGTCCTCATGATTAGGAGGGCCACAGCACCGTGTGTGTGTGTGTGTGTGTGTGTGTGGGGTAGGGGAGAAGGTTGAGCAGTCCTCATGATTAGGAGGGCCACAGCACCGTGTGTGTGTGTGTGGTAGGGGAGAGGTTTGAGCAGTCCTCATGATTAGGAGGGCCACAGCACCGTGTGTGTGTGTGTGTAGGGGAGAAGGTTGAGCAGTCCTCATGATTAGGAGGCCACAGCACCGTGTGTGTGTGTGTGGTAGGGGAGAGGTTTGAGCAGTCCTCATGATTAGGAGGGCCACAGCACCGTGTGTGTGTGTGTGTGTGTGGTGTGGTAGTAGGGGAGAGGTTTGAGCAGTCCTCATGATTAGGAGGGCCACAGCACCGTGTGTGTGTGTGTGGTAGGGGAGAAGGTTGAGCAGTCCTCATGATTAGGAGGGCCACAGCACCGTGTGTGTGTGTGTGTGTGTGTGTGTGGTAGGGGAGAGTTTTGAGCAGTCCTCATGATTAGGAGGGCCACAGCACCGAGTGTGTGTGTGTGTGTGTGTGTGTTGGGTAGGGGAGAAGGTTGAGCAGTCCTCATGATTAGGAGGGCCACAGCACCGTGTGTGTGTTGGTAGGGGAGAGGCACCGTTTGAGCAGTCCTTACGGTTACGCTACATTACGCTACAGTCCAGTCTCACCAACTGTGATGTGACAGACTCACGGATGCCTTTCCGACAGGACAATAGGGGATGGGACATTTTATTGTATACACTACGCTGACATCACCACACACACATGTATATATATATATATATATATATATATATATATATATATATATATATATATATATATATATATATAGATATAGATAGAGAGAGAGAGGAGACACACACACACACACACACACACACACACACACACACACACACACACACACAATTTGCTACATGTATTGTAACGTGTGCGTGTGTGTGTGCGTGTGTGGGTGGGTGTGTTACCATTAACTTCCATAATGGGGGGGGGGGGGGGGGGGGGGGGGGGGGGGGGTGGCAACACAAAGATGACTGACATGATTCATGGCGTCGCTCCAGATAAGTGAGCTGCCGCAAGAAAAATAAAGCATCAGCGATGGAAAGATAGATAGATAGGGTAGACAGACAGACAGAAGATAGATAGATAGATAGATAGATAGACAGACAGACAGACAGACCGACAGACAGACAGAGAGACAGACAGACAATACAATGCCATGTAGTCTCAGACCAAGAATGGACTTCTGTAGAATCATCTTCATCATCCGTTTGCTAAATGGTCATCTGGAAGAAGGCATCAGAGTCGATGACCTCTACGACCTCAACTACAGTTCCCTCCCCTCGTCCATGCTGGTAGTCAGTTCGTGTCGAGGTGGCCGCATGGGCCAGGCAGGTCATGGGGACTGTGGCTGAACGGACGTGGTGGACACGACCTCCCAAAGGGGAAGCTATCTCTCACTGGCTGCACGATTAGACAGTGATTTTCCAACAGTAGGAGGACTTAGGATGGACTTTGAGCATCCTCTCATGATAAATGTCTGCATGGGCTTGGTTCGTTGGTTGTGTGCCACGTTGATCAGGAAATCTGACCCTCGCTTTCAGAGACAATACAGCGAAGGGGATGAAAGACTTTGTCCAGTTTTCCTAGCTGAGAGCCATTGACGCATTAGAATCTGTGTAGATTTTGAAGGGAATGGAACGTACGACTTCTCAGGACTGAGGGTTGCTAGGGTTGGTGGGTTGTCTTCCCTTGGTGTTATCTGTCTTGAAGGAAAATATATGCTGTATTTTCTTGTTGTAGGTCGAGAACCAGCAGCAGAACGGCATGGGTCAGTATTTGTTTTATTTCATTTATTTTTTTTTTTCCTTTTGACAGCCTTTTTTTTTTGTTTTTTGTTTGACAGGCTATTAATTAAGCTATTGAAGATTGTACTAGCTAAGCATGAAGTTCGCCACTTTGAGAACCTGTGTGTGTGTGTGTGTGTGTGTGTGTGTGTGTGTGTGTGTGTGTGTGTGTGTGTGACTCAAGCCTCAGACTCAGCCTTGGAGTTTAAATGTCACGAGCACGCTCAAGGGTCTATAGATACAGCATTGTATTATAAGGAATCATCATTGATAGATAGACCACAATTCATCTGGGCCCATAAAGGGAGCAAGTGGTGTCTTTTTCATTTTCATGCAATCATGAACATATTTTACACTATGACTTTGTAGTTCGTCATTGCCTAGCATTTCACCTGGGCTGTAGGTTTTGCAAGTTTGGGTTTGGCCAGTCTTTTGATAGCTGTTCTGTTAGCTTCAGTCGCGGCAGTTTGTATCTAGAGCAGCCGTCCAGAAAATGAGTTTCATCTTGGACCTCAGCACATGCTGAGCATTGTCTGTCTTCTCTTGCAGTGTTTCATGTGTCTACCTCTTTCTGTTTGTAGATCATGAGCACTGACGCCAAGTTTGCTGAGATCACGTCTCTGTTGGAATCTTTTAACGTTTGTCATGTGTAGTTCTAGTAGTTTTCTGGTAGGATATTTGCATGGTGTGAACGTTAAACTCATAGGCTTCAGATTTCTGCTGTGAGAGAACGCGAAAATAGTGCAGCTCGTGGGAATGACTACAGCAGATAGTATGATACTTCCTCTGTTTTCTTCTCGTACGCTCGAACTTATTGCATGGTATGTATAATAGGATAGGAAATTGTTTAAAGTTATCCAACTGAGGACTTCATGACAAGCAAGCAGTGTATGAATTCACTAGCTGAAGTAATTTGCGTGTTGTAGATTTACCAGCAAGCTGTGTGTATCATCACTAGTTAGAAGAACAATTGTGTGTGTTGTAGATTCACAGGATGAATTCAGTAGTTAGAAGTACCATTGTGTGTTGTAGATTCACCAGCAGAGGGTCAGCAAGACGTTGACACACCCTGGAGAGGGCCACTGCACAGCTGTACGTTTCATTTTTCCGTATTTTGTGTGCGTTTATGAGAGAGAGAGAGAGAGAGAGAGAGAGAGAGAGAGAGAGAGAGAGAGAGAGAGAGAGAGACAGACAACAGACAGACAGACAGAGGGAGAGAACAGCCAGACAGAGACGGAGAAAGACAGACACACACACAGAGACAGAGACAGACAGACAGACAGACAGACAGACAGAGAGAGACCCGAGTCAAGTTGACCTATGGACCGTAAAAAATACTTCGCAGCTGCACGTTTTGGGTGTGTGTGTGTGTGGGTGGGGTGGGGGGGGTGTATGTGTACGCGCGCACATGTGTGTGTGTGTGTGTGTGGGGGGGGGGGGGGGGGCGTGCGTGCTTGTGTGTGCGTGCGTGCTTGTGTGCGTGTGTGTGTGTGTGTGTGTGTGTGTGTGTGTGTGTGTGTGTGTGTGTGTGTGTGTGGTGTGTGTGTGTGTGTGTGTGCCTTTGCATGTACTTGCACATGCGTGTGTGTTCGTGTGCGCGCCCTCACACGCCCTTTGTGTGTGTGTGTGTGTGTGTGTGTGTGCGTGTGTGCGTGTGTGTGTGTGTGTGTGTGTGTGTGTGTGTGTGTGTGTGTGTGCGTAGAACTTGCTGTACAACGTGATTTCCCACATTCATCCCGTTAATGTGTGTGTGTGTGTGTGTGTGTGTGTGTGTGTGTGTAGAAACTTGCTGTACAACGTGATTTCCCACATTCATCCCGTTAATGCTTGGTTTTTTGTCTGTATTTTTTCAGGGAGTATTACTTCAGCGTAGAAAACCTTGCGAAGGATGTCTTCCTTCGCAAGTGCATGACCATGGAGGGCTGGGTGCCGGTAAGCCTCGTTGCAGGCTTTCCGCGCATGAGGATGCTGCTCTGTCAGCAGCCTGAATACGGGCACCCCATCGTTGTTGAGGTGAGAGCTTTTTTTTTTTTTTCTCTAACGTGCTCTTTGATCAAACTAGTAAGAGAAGAAAGTTGTTGAGGCGAGAGCGTCTTTGTTCTAACGTGCTCTTTGATCAAACTAGTGACAGAAGAAAGTTGTTGAGGTGGGGAGCTTTTTTGTAACGTACTCTTTGATTAAACAAGTGACAGAAGAAAGTTCTTGAGGTGGGAGCTTTTGTGTAACGTGCTCTTTGACTAAGCTAGTGACAGAAGAAAAGCATGTTTACCGAAACATGGATTGAAATCTACTTCTTTGGTGCGAGAACTTGGAAAATTAAACGTTTAGTCGTCGTAGCTTGTTAAAATAGTAACTGTTTTTGATAATGAACTGAAATGGCCAGAGTATGCAACAAGATATAAAGAGATGAGTGTACTTGATATGATGGATTGTGTAATAAAAGTATGAGTCCTCGTAAGAGTGTGTACACCCGCAATGGAAAAAAGACCAACATCTCTGATCATTTGCAGATCTTGTAAAAACTTCAAATTGTCTTTAATTTCTAGTACGGATTGTTTATGGAATGGAATGAAAATGAATTATGATAATCTGGAATATTGATAACTGTAATCATGAACAATGATATTACTATTACTTTTCTGTAATGTAAATGAATTATAATCTGGAATATTGATAACTGAAATCATGAAAAATAGTGTTGCTGGTACCTATTTCTTTGTTGTAATGTTAAGGAATTACAATAATCGTTAACGGGATAAAAAAAAAAACAACAACAAGAATTGCAAAGTAGATACACTAATGAGACGTTACACATTGTCTTTTGAAATCGTTGTAGTTTCAGTTCTTCATTGTTTTTCTCTAAAGTTGTGTCTTATATGAAATGACCGAGATGAAAACCGTTTGTACTGGTGGGCGAGGTAGACTTTTGTAATTAGCATAGCGAGTTACGGTTCCTTCCTCGAGATTTTAGTTGTTTAGTTTGGGTGTTATTGTTTTTTTTCTGTTTTTTCGTTAACATTTATAAGGTATGCAAGACGAAGAAACAGGTCTAGTCGTTCACCTGCCTGTGTTGATTTTTCCTCCTCAGGCCGCCGGCCGCGGTAAGGCCACGGAGGTCAGCCAGGACGGGCTGTTCCTCAGGCCAGCCAAAAATCCTGGCTACTGGCCATGGCCAAGGCCCCTCCGCCCAGAGGCCCCGGCCTTTGTACCTGGCCAGCCATGGATGCGGTGATGAGGAAGGAGTCTGGCCAACATGACTGGGCTTTGGTTCCCTCTGTTTCCTTCTTCTCTGACGCTTGGATGCGGAATGATACTTGGTGATGTTTGAATGTACTATCATCTAAGTCATATACCTTGTCAATTATCTGGCAGTTTGAGCTGAGCTGGAACAATACTTGATGGTGGTTTAACAGTTTTAGTCATTGAACTCGTATACTTTCTCTGTTGCTTGAAAGTAGAACATTTATTAACGGAAGGAAACAAGTGCCGGCCAGTATTTTTTTTCCGTCAGTATGCTGATGGGATCTCTAGTAGGAAGAACCCTTGCGTGTGTTGTATAGATTCACGGGGTGAACTCACTGCGTTCGTGTGCTTCCCTCGTACGCCCTTGTGTGTGTCCGTAAAATGTTACAAACTGCGTGATTTCCCACATTCATGCCATTGTTGCTTTGTGTGTTTTTTTCAGGGAGTATTACTTCAGCTTGCAAAATCTTCTTAAGATATTTTCCTAAGAAAACATATGAACCCAAATGGTGGGGGTTCCGGTCGCGCTCGTTGTAATCTATTTAGTAGACAGACCCATTTATATTCCTTCCTCCTAGGCTTTTCGTTGTTATCTATTTAGTAGACAGACCCATTCATATTCCTTGCTCCTAGGCTTTTCGTTCACTGGATCGGGCACATCTAAAAAAAACAAAAAAAATCGTTGCTGTTGATTGTGCTCTTGGCGTCAAAGAGAGACGCACCACAATCCGTAATTCTGTGGTGTTCTCACCACCAAGGGATCGGAAAGTGTGGAGCGGAAAAAAAGTTTGCTGAAAAAAAACCAAAAACATTATACAGACAGTATAAAATGTAGGGGACAACCTTTGAGCCTACGCTTGAGGATGCATTCAAGGATGGTAAGGGAGATAAAATAAATGGAACAGTCTGAGTGGTCAGCTCTGCTGTTCGATAGCCCAAGCATTGTCAGCGGCTAAGAATTGTGCAGAACAACCTTTACTTGGATCTTGTAAGTGAAGCAATTTCCCACTGATTGACCAAACAATATAATGCTGAACAATTAAGTAGTGGGGGAAACAAGTGCAGGCTAACAATTCTTCTGTCATTATAATAATGATCTGGCAAAGATTTGAACCTTAAGAGAAAAGAAAAGGGAGGGGGGGGGGGGGGGGGGGTGGTGGTGGAGGGAGTTGAAGATGAAGAAAATATGTATCATAAATATGAAACCCCTTTCACTAGCTTCATGAGGGAACCATTGTAATCCCTCTTGAAGGCAGATTTGTATTGTCTGCTCCTAGGCCTTTCGTGTGCTGGATCGGACTCGTCATAGAGAGGGCTGTAAGATCCATTATTTGAAGAGATGGGGACAGAGTAGACAAAAGTACCCACTACCTCCACCAAAAGTACCACTTTCTCTACGTGGTCTACATGCTTTATGCTTGCAGATTTTGATATGTTCTAAAGTAACGCAGCAATAGTTTCCGAGAAACAGACGATTTAATTCACAAAGCTTGGCGACCGCAGACAAATTATTGGTTGTGGTCGTGCCTTGGAAAACTGACATTAATCATTTGAAAAAAAGACTCTTCGAATAGATTCACTATTTTAAATGAGTCATCCAAGAACCCACTGGACTCAAAGAAACTTAGATTATAATTTGGTATTTGTAATTTTGTATTTTGCATTTTGTACTTGTTTATTTGTTATAAAAAAAAAGTTAATTTTATCTTTTACTTTGTTTCAGGGTTGACCAGTTGTGGCTGAAAGATCGATTGGCAAGCTTGTTTCATTCGCCAGGAAACAACTAGTGAAAAGTTGAACTGCCCCTTGAAGGCCCATGAGAGCCAAGACAAGTCGCTGCCCTATAAAACACTTTCTGAATATCGTCAATGAATTTCGGGGACTGCACATGCTACCTGTGACTCTTCCCTTTGACGAAAGCATCACAGCAGACGACCTGGTCAATAACCAGGCTCAGTGGCACAGAACTTTATGGCAAGTCAGCAAATGCAAGTTGGAACGAGCAAAAACAAAAAAAGAGAGTTTGAAGAAGCACGACACTCTAGTGAAGGTGTGCAAGAAAAGTGACAGAAGGTTCGTCATTCAGTGACAAAGAACAATTGTATGTTTTGTTCGAAGTATGACGGCCAGCTCCATGAATTTATGACAATAGGTGCTGACCAGAACATCAGACGAATGGCAGCTGACCTACAGGATACAGCAGGACCATCAAGTGCTGCTGCTGGAGATGTAGTAGCTGTAGATGGCGTGTACCATTTGAATTGTCTCACTGAGTTCCGGAAACGCCATCACACTTTCTTGAGGGCTCAAAGAAAACAAAAAGATTCTGATGGAAGTCAAATGGACAAAAAAAAGAAAGAAAGAAGCTCGGGGTTTTATTGAGCTGACAAGCTACATGGAGACTTCAGTAGAAGATGGAACTTTCTGTTTCAAGTTTTCTGAGTTGCGGCACATGTATGAAGCACGTCTAGCTGCACTTGGAATTCAGAAAGAAGTCAACAAAATGCGCTTCAAAGAACAAATTCTCCACTTCTTTCCCTAAGCACAAGAACAAAATGATGGGAAAAACGTGGGTGCTTATTTTTAATCAAGGAATGAGACAAATGCTGAAACAAGCCTTCACTGATTATGAAGATGTTTCCATTTTGACAAAAGCTGCCAAAATCATCAGAGAGGACATTTTCAAGTTTGAAGGATTTCAATTTGATGCAACCTATCCACCAAATTGCCAGAGAAGACTCAATACCAACAACGTTGAATATGCTTGTCTCAGTGATGATGGTGAAAGGAGTACTTCGAAAATCAAGAAACTCAAACATCACGGGCTACACTTACAATATGTCAGACAGTAATCTTCAGCTGCACAAAAACGGCTAAGAGCAAAGCAGCGACATTCTTTGTCCTCTGAGCCCCCATTGCCATGAACACACACTGACGCGGTCCAAATAAGGGATCACTCGTTTGCATGACGTGGGCCTCAGTGTCAGCTATTCCCGGCTTCTTCAGCTTGAAAATCAGCTAGCCTCTGCAGTTTGCCAGAAAACACAAAGGGAAGGCGTTGTCTGGTCCGTCTCAGTTCGTGTTGGACTGTTCACCATGGGTGCATGGATAATCTGGACCACAATCCTTCAAGCACCACAGCCAAAGGTTCCTTTCACGGAACTGGGATAAGCCTCTCTCAGTCGCCCCGCTCCCTCCAACAAAGGACAGGAAAGAGAGGCCATCACCCTTCGTCCACAGAGTAAAGAAACACATTTCTCCTTGCTTGGCAATTTCAGTGTTGTGCCAGCTGTATCCCTAAAAGAACCGCAGTTGAAGTTCCAAAGACGAACCTCAGTCAGACTGTCATGACAAATATGGAGGCAGCCATGGAGAAGGAGAAACTGTGGCTTAAAACAGATCTGGATCTGATTGAGAAAGGCAAGATGGACAAGGGGAGTGCGTGGATTGGTCAGCTTATGATGAATCTCAACAAGATGAGTCATCTTTCAAGGAGAAAAGCTCCTGCTCTGTCCCAACTGATGCCTTCTTCTATGAAAAGGCAGCTACAGCTGCAATGGTCAAACGCGGTAATTGCAATGGATGCTCCACTGTTGCTCTTGTTAAGTACGTCCAATAAAACAGATTTTGAAAGGAATTCAAATTAAATCCGTCAGTTAACAGGGACAGACAAATTACAAGACAAAACACGACGCGTTTCGACCTCTTAGGTCTTCTTCAGGCAAGATAAACAATATTCAGAACAAAACAAACGAAGAACTCTTATCTTCATCTTGATTGATCACTTATCTTCTTGAATTTGTCGCAAGATAAGATAGATAGTTGTGTATAATGTGACTATTGACAAATGAAAACTCCAAACTTTAATCAAGCGCACTGAACTTTTTTGGCTGTGGTGGCATATTTACGGCACTCCTATGCTACGAAAACTTCACCATTTTAACAAATGAACCAGTCATGAAAGAACGTTTACGAATCGACATACACCAGTCGACATACACCAATCGACATACACCAATCGACATACACCAATCGGTACCATCTTACCCCCACCTTCCTTTCTGCCATTTTTTTTTTTCTTATTTTGCTAATTTTTATTTGTTTGTTCGTTTTTTATTTTTTTTTTTTTTTTTTTGGGGGATTTTTTTTTTTTTTTTTTTTTTTTAGTAGTATTTTTTTTAATGGGGTCGCAGGTTTAATCTGATCCTGGTGTTTTGTTGATTGAACGTTTGGCAACACACACACACGCACGCACGCACGCACGCACGCAAGTACGCACAAACACACACACACACACACACACACACACACACACACACACACACACACACACACACACACACACAGAGTCACGCACGTT
>JADBJO010012505.1:20000-33375 GCA_016801955.1 Conus betulinus | reverse complement strand
TCATTGGGGAAGATTTCTCCACGAGGGTTAGGGAGATTCGAAGAAAAAACGTGTCCTCATCTAAAGACAGCCAGAAAAGAAAATAAGAAGGCGACAATGGTTTTTGACCACCTGATTATTGACGGGAAGAAATTCGTGTTGGGATCATCAACAAAACCTAATGCCAATGCAATAGGAATACGGCCGGCCTAGCATACATAAAGAACGGTACAGATTGATATGTCTTAAAAAAGATCTTGTTACTAAAAATTGTAATAACAGAGAGGGAACAAAAAAAATAGAGTCACCGCCTTCCTCTAGTTCTGACAGAATGTATTCACGTGCAAGTGGCGTTGTTACCCGTGAGCTTTTGACAGAAGGTGACACTGCAGCCATGTCAGCTCCCGATTGCGTGCACGAGAATAGTATGAAACATATTGCCTTCCACCGGCGGTATTGATGAGTATTTTGAGAGTGGTAGTGAGAATTGTACACAGCAGAGGAAGGGTGCATGCGTACGAGAGCGAGAAAGGAGTAATGTGTGTGTGGAGGGAAATCGTTTGTCATTTTTACATTGGAATGTCAATGGATTGTTATCGAAGATTGGTGATCCGAACTTTCTCTCTTATATAACATCGTTTGATATAGTTTGTCTTGTTGAAACTTTCGTTGATTGTTTACAACCTTTTTCTTTTTATACCCATGAAATTTTCTGTAAACCTGCTTTACAATTCACACATCAAGGAAGACGATCAGGGGGAATAATTTGTCTCGTGAAAAAAGAACTTTTGCAATATGTGGAAGCAATTGATGTCGATTACAACAATGTTATTATGTTTGTAATTTCTAGAAGTCTACTTAATTTGACCAAAGATGTTTTGTATGTATGTACATATGTACCCCCGGAAAACTCACCATACTATTCGTATTTTGATGTTGATAATGGTATACGTGCACTAGAAGATATTCTCACAGATAAGGTCTTTGAATTTCCTAATATGTATATTCTTTTAAGCGGAGACCTTAACAGCAGAACTTCTAATATTGGTCAGGATACAGGTGCTAATAGCAATGTTTATAGTGCAGGTTTAAAAAATGATTCTTTTCATATTAAAAGGGAGTCTGAAGACAAAGTATTGAATAGATACGGTAAGTGTTTACTAAGCATGTGCACAGCTCTAGAATTATGCATTTTAAACGGAGTGTGTAATGGCGACCGCCAAGGTCGTTTCACATACGTCTCTGACACTGGTAATAGTGTTAATGATTATTTCTTGGCCTCTGTTGATCTTTACGTATGTATTATGTCATTATGTTCTGTGTATGTACAAGAACGCATTGAGTCCGATCACTTGCCTTTAGAATTTCATGTGAATTTTTATCAGGACGATAAACTTCATCGGGATCAAGATAATGTGATTAAAAATTGTAAGTTTATTGAAAAAATTTGTCTGGCGGGAACAGAATGCTGATTTATTTCATGCATTGATGAACAATGAAGGCACTAAAGCTTTATTTGAAGCAGCAAATGACCTCATAGATGTGGATATTAACTTGGCACTGAATGCGTTTAACAACTGTATGAGAAAACAAGCAGAGTGTATGAAAACAAGGATCAGAATGATGAAAGAACACGTGACGATGTGTGGTTTGACCTAGAATGTCAAGAAGCTAAAATGTTTACCAGAAAGCTTCTAAGAATATTTCGCAGAACATTGGATGTCACTGACAGGTCGAATTATTGTATATCTCGAAGAGAATATAAGAAGCTATTACAGAAGAAGGAAAAAGAACACAACACTTGTTTATTAAATGATCTTGTTAATTCGGTGAACGATACCAATAATTTTTGGCGTAATGTACATAGGGTGTCATTCAAGGTCTGTCTCGCGCACATAATGCGATTTCTGTTAACGAGTGGCATAGACATTTCAAAAACCCTCCTTGAAAAAAGATGTTGACAGCACAATAGAAACAGAAACGGTAAATTATTTGAAAGCACAGATGAAATTAGTTTTCTGGATGACCCAATCTCCAAAGAGGAAGTTATTGTAGCTATAAAGAAGTTGAAAAACGGCAAATCTGCTGGTCCAGGTGGCTTAATTGGAGAAATGTTTAAAAATGGTGGCGAGACTATTGTTGAGTTCCTTGTTAAATTTTCAATGCTCTTTTTGATAGAGGAATATACCCTGAAGGATGGATGGAATCAATCATAGTGCCATT
Source organism: Conus betulinus (assembly GCA_016801955.1). NCBI lineage: Eukaryota > Metazoa > Mollusca > Gastropoda > Neogastropoda > Conidae > Conus > Conus betulinus. Next base: position 31,173 of record JADBJO010012505.1, on the reverse strand, counting down.
GTTTAAAAAAGGAAATGTTAATGATCCTGGCAACTACAGAGGAGTGTCACTTTGTGACATTGGCAGCAAGCTATATAGTTCTATTATAAACTTCAGGTTGCAGATGTGGGTAGAACAGTATAATATCACTGCCGAACATCAGGCTGGTTTTAAGAAAGGATACTCTACAGTGGACCACATGTTTACATTATTAGCAATCGTACAGAAGCAGTTTTCATTAAATCGTAAACTTTACGTTGCTTTATTGATTTTGAGAAGGCCTTTGATTCTATTTCAAGGAAACTTCTATGGCCAATTCTTCAAAAGAATGGTGTTAAAGGGAAGCTGTTTCGGTGTATAAAAAAAGTATGTATTCTAATGTGAAAGCAAAAGTAAGAGCTGGCAATGAACTCACAGACTGTATTTTGTGCACACAGGGTGTGAAAACAGGGAGATGCATGTAGCCCTGTATTATTTTCGTTATTCATAAATGAATTGGCCTCAGAAATAATTGAAAAGGGACGTCATGGAGCCACATTATCACCTGAAATTTTCGATTTATTTATCTTGTTACTAGCTGATGATATTGCTTTGTTATCAGAAACTCCTGTTGGTCTCCAAACCCAGTTAATAACCCTCCATAATGCAGCTGCAAGGCTTCAACTTAAGATAAATATGGAAAGAGCCGCATTGTAGTTTTTCGAAAAGGTGGATACCTGGCAGCAAGGGAGAGATGGTTTTTAAATGGCGAGGCAATGGGTGTTGTGAATTGCTACAAATATCTTGGCATCTACTTCACTACTCGTCTTAGTTTTTCACCTGCCTGTCAGGACCTTGCGAGCAGAGCAAAACATGCGGTACTATGTATATTGAGAAAATTGTATATGCTTAATAACAACTCTTTGGTTGTGTTACTTAAACTTTTTGATGCGCAAGTCCAACCAATTGCTCAGTATGGAGCAGAGTTATGGGGTATGGATAAAGCTGTTGCTGAAAAATAGAAAAAGTTCACCTGTTTGCTTTAAAAAAGATTCTTGGGAGTGCAACCTAAAACGCCAAATGATTTTGTATATGGGGATACAGGTCGATATCCTATGTACGTCAACTCCTATTTACGATGTATTAGTTACTGGTTGAAAATTTCTACGTATGGATGAGAAAAGGTTACCATAAGGGCGTATAAGATGTTGTATAGTTTAGAATTAAAAGGTAAGAAAAAATTGGGCGTCTGACATTCGAGATTTTTTGTATAAGAATGGGTTCGGGTTCGTCTGGGTCAATCAAGGTGTGGAAAAATGTCAATATCTTTTTAAAAGAACTACGTCAAAGGTTGATTGATAACCGATGGCAAAAATGGGAGGAACACGTTCAAAATAGTGACAGGTATGCTTTTTATAGAACATTTAAATCATCTAGGATTGTGAATTGTATCTTTTGCTGGACATTGATAGACATTTGAAGACCTATATGGCAAGAATGAGATTTGGAGTAGCCGATATATCCGCACAGAAGAATCGGTATAATAATGTTGATGAAGATGCTATTTTATGTCCATTATGTAAGAATGCCAAAGAGGATGAACAACATTTTTTGCTGTGCTGCCCTGTCTTCCAAGATTTACGAAATGATTTTATTCCTCCTAAATATCTAAAAAGCCCATGCCTGTTTAAAGTTGTATTGCTCATGGCAAATCGGAATGAAATTGTATTGAAGAATGTTTGCATATATTTGTATAAAGCATTTAAAAGACGTACTATGCTACTCAGCTAAAGTATTCTTAGATTACCCAGTCAGGATGGATTAATGCTCAACTGTCATGTCATTTGATATAATTGTCTACCTACTCGCTGTTTATGCAAAAGTGTATTGTCCATGTATTGTACCCCCTTCAGAAGGGGCTATGGCCTATACTGAATAAACTTCCGCGTCCGCTTCCGCTTCCGCTTCCGCTTCTCTCTCTCTCTCTCTCTCTCTCTCTCTCTCAAGATATTCAGCTTTCCAAAATATTTACGGAAAGATGCCCCCTTAGCAACTTAACTTCACGTTTGATTTTTTTTAATTATCTTTTCTTTTGACAACATTGGTTTGTCATGGATTATCCGAGTTCGTTTCAGTCGCTTGACAGTCCTAAGTAAACACTATGAATGAGCTGTAAGTTGCATGTTTATTGGCTTGAAAAAAAATATGAGCAAAGAAGTCAATAAAAACAGGTAGACCTGCATACATCCTAACTGTTGTGCTCAACCTGGTAACACAAAAAAGGTCGTTAGGACGAGGTGCCGATTTGAGTGAAATGGTTTCCTTCGTTTTCATCACGATCTGTCAAATGTCTGCTCTCCAACGGCCAGAGAATTCTCTGAAAATGATACCCATTGGAGTAGGACAATGGAAAGAAAACGAACAAGAATGACCGGAAGCACATTTGGTATGGCGGATGTGGATACGTGTGGCTCTTACAAAAAACCAAATCTCGACAAACCACGTGAAAAGGCGGATATGGACACGCGTGGCTCTCACAAAACCCAAATCTCGACAAACAACGTGAAAAGAATTAGTGTGTTTTTTATGGGGAAAAAGAGAGAGAGAAAAAAAGAAGGGGGAAAAAGAAAGAAAAAGAAAAAAAACAACAAAAAAGAGAAATTACTTTTGAAATTCTAAAACAAATCTTGTCAAATTAATCCTAAACAAACTCACGCCACTTCGTCCTTTTCAAATAAAGAAGAAAATAGAGCTACGCTGGCTTGACCATCTTCATAATGTCCCCCATCTTGGGGTCGGGGGGTGGGGGGGGACGAGGGGGGGACAGCGAGGGAACAGGGGGTGGGGGATGGGGGGAGGCGTGGGCTTCCGTGCAGAAGAGCGTTGTTCCTGTCAGGAGAGACCTGTTTTGGTGACGGAAGGAGCAAGGAAAGCTGACGTGATTAGTGGCAGCTGTCCCTCGTGAAGGGTGCGTGAACAACAGATATCACACCAGCCGCCGTGGCGAACTGGTTAGCGTCGCGGACTTCCGGCTCGGAGGTCGTGGTTTCGATTCCCATCAGAGTCATGTAGGATTTTTCTTCACCGTTCGGCTCCTACCCAGAGTTGAGTTGGCTACGGCCACATTGGGGAGGACTGGGACCACACAGTCGAGTTTTCATCCACTTGATGGATGCGTCCATGAGAGTGCTGCTCAAATTTCCTGACCAACACTGCAGGTGTCTGTATCTGTCGGGCCTGGTTGACGATGGGATATATTATGAAAGGAAGCGTAGAGTACAGCCGTGTCATGCAGTCTCAGACCGAAATGGAAATGTCATCGATCAGCATAAAAAGAGTCTCAAATTCTGTGGCCCTTCATGCCCTTCTCTCATGGTGACCTTAGTTTTGATGTCCTCTCCATGTCTGGGGCCTTGGTTTGATTCCGTCGGGATCGCCGGAATCGGCGGGTCCCTGGGGGCTGTCGCTGGACGGACGTCGTGACGCCCTCTGGAGGAAGAGCTCACTCTCGCCGGCTCCGCGACTAAGCAATTATTGTCTTCAATAGGGGGAGGGGGAGACGGGGGTGGGGGGGGGGGGGGGGGGGGGTTAGGTGGTGTCCTGCGTATGTTGGATCAGGACAGACGCCACTGAACGCCACCGAAGTGACTCAGCAGTACAGTGTCTCTTCCGGTGGTACCTCTTAACGACTTGACATTGACTGCTCCCTGTGGATTGCCGGTGCCAGGGCTGCTGTGGGGGACCCGAACAGGCTGTGGCTGTGGACAGGGTGTCGGAATGAGCGGCGTGGGTGCAATACACACACACACACACACACACACACACACACACCACACACACACACACACACACACACATTAAAGGGCGTGCACGCGCTCTCACATTATCTGCTGCCCTTTCTTGGCTATCGAGCAACGCTGACCTCTCTCACTCTCTCTCCTTCTCTCTCTACCCCTCCCTCTCTCTCTCTCTCTCTCTCTCTCTCTCTCTCTCTCTCTCTCTCTCTCTCTCTTTCTAAGGGGCTATGGCCTTTGCAAAGAAAGATGTCAACGTCAATGTCAATGTCTCTCTCTCTCTCCCTCTGTCGTCCTCTCACCTCTCTCTCTCTCTCTCTCTCTCTCTCTCTCTCTCTCTCTCTCCCTCTCTCTCTCTCTCTCTCTCTCTCTCTCTCTCTCTCTCTCTTAAGCGCAAAGACTCAAATGGGCAAAGCACAGGAAATGGCGTTCGTCAGCAAATGTCTGTGGATTATGGACGTCGGGACTAACCTTGATAACTTCTTTTGTATTCGAATCTCTAGAACTCTGTTCAGATGTGATATAGTTGCCATGTTTATTAGCATCTAGCACATAGCATTTTCTGCAGGGACAAAGATTAGAAAGATTAGGACAACAGTACTGAAATGTATTCAGATGGGATATAGTTGCCATGTTTATTAGCATCTACTATCAGCCAGCACACAGCATTTTCTCTGCAGGGACAAAGATTAGAAAGAAAGGACAACAGTTCTGAAATGTTTGAACAGTCTGTGTCATTCTTTAAATGGGCAAAAAAAAAAAAAAAAAAAAACAACAACAACAACAACAAAAGACTGATGAAGAATAGGCAGATATACAGTCAGTCAGCCGAACAGGAAGATATGAATGCCTTCAATATAAGCAACGGAATTCCCTCCAGCGGATAATGAAGGTACTGTTCCTGTCCCTTTTACTTCTTTGTATGTGGTGTCTAGTGCTCTGGCACTCTCGCATCAGTTGAATACTGTCATCCATCAAAGGCTTTGTCTTATAGAATCAGCCTGTTCGGTCCCACAGCATAATCAAACTGAAAGTAATCAAATCATATATCTTTACTGTGTTCATGTTTCAGCTCAACAGTAATATTGTTGCATAGCATGTGACTAATTAAGACGATACCGAAAAGGACTCGGAGTAGAAGACGCAGCCTAGCCTACATCTCGTCGATGGAAGTGATGTATTTTAAAAATGCAGAAATTGGAAAATGGAGCCTGAAAACCGAAGCGCTGTATACCTTCAATCTCGAAGGTGACGATGTTTTTGCCCCCACAAGATCACAAGATGTCACAAATGGATTTGAAAATTTGGCTGCATGATCACGTGCAGTGACTGGCTGAACTCCTCTAAATGGTCTTTGTGACAGAAACTTTGATTATTTGTTCCCTTTTTTTTTTCAGAGCGTAGTAGAAATAGTGTCAAGGACAACTTCTTATGGTCTGTTAACCTAACAGACTGCTGAAATCAAGTAATGTGACAGATCGTGCTGAATCACAACACACAACTGTAAGCTGTCTTCCTGTCTACCTTCTCTGCAACTGCCTGCCTGCCTACCTTCTTTGTGACTGTCTGCCTGCCCACCTTCTCTGTAACTGTCTGCCTGCCTACCTTCTCTGTAACTGTCTGCCTGCCTACCTTTTCTGTAACTGTCTGTCTGCCTGCCTACGTTCTCTGTAACTGTCTGCCTGCCTACCTTCTCTGTAACTGTCTGCCTGCCTACCTTCTCTGTAACTGTCTGTCTGCCTGCCTTTTCTGTAACTGTCTGTCTGCCTGCCTGCCTTCTCTGTAACTGTCTGCCTGCCTACCTTCTCTGTAACTGTCTGCCTGTCTACCTTCTCTGTAACTGTCTGCCTGCCTACCTTCTCTGTAACTGTCTGTCTGCCTGCCTACGTTCTTGAAACTGTCTGCCTGCCTACCTTCTCTGTAACTGTCTGCCTGCCTACCTTCTCTGTAACTGTCTGCTGCCTGCCTACCTTTTCTGTAACTGTCTGTCTGCCTGCCTGCCTTCTCTGTAACTGTCTGCCTGCCTACCTTCTCTGTAACTGTCTGCCTGCGTGCCTTCTCTGTAACTGTCTGCCTGCCTACCTTCTCTGTACCTGTCTGCCTGCCTACCTTCTCTGTAACTGTCTGCCTGCCTACCTTCTCTGTAACTGTCTGCCTGCCTACCTTTTCTGTAACTGTCTGTCTGCCTGCCTGCCTTCTCTGTAACTGTCTGCCTGCCTACCTTCTCTGTAACTGTCTGCCTGCCTACCTTCTCTGTAACTGTCTGCCTGCCTACCTTCTCTGTAACTGTCTGCCTGCCTACCTTTTCTGTAACTGTCTGTCTGCCTGCCTGCCTTCTCTGTAACTGTCTGCCTGCCTACCTTCTCTGTAACTGTCTGTCTGCCTGCCTACCTTCGCAGTAGCTGTCTGCCTGCCTACCTTCTCTGTAAATGTCTACCTGCCTACCTTTTCTGTAACTGTGTGTCCACCTGCCTACCTTCTCTGTAACTGTCTGCCTACCTTTCCTGTAACTCTCTACATGCCTACTGTAATTGGCTGCCTGCCTACCTTCTCTATAACCGTCTGTCTTCCGACCTTCTCTATAACTATCTGCATGCCTACCTTCTCTGTAACTGGCTGCCTGCCTACCTTCTCTGTAACTGTCTGTCTTCCGACCTTCTCTGTAACTGTCTACGTGCCTACCTTTTCTGTAACTGTCTGTCCTGCCTGCCTGCCTTCTCTGTAACTGTCTGCCCGCCTACCTTCTCTGTACTTGCCTGCCTGCCTACCTTCTCCGTGAATGTCTTCCTGCCTACCTTCTCTGTAAATGTCTACCTGCCTACCTTTTCTGTAACTGTCTGTCTACCTGCCTGCCTTCTCTATAACTGCCTGCCTGCCTACCTTCTCTGTAACTGTCTGCACGCCTACCTTCTCTATAACTGTTTACATGCCTACCTTCTCTATAACTGTTTGCATACCTACCTTCTCTATAACTCGACCTATCCGTCCGCTGTGCTCGTCAGTATGTCCATGCCATGCTGATTCATGTTCCCTTCCCCCCCCCCCCCCCCCCCCCCCCCCCCCCCTCCCACTCTCTCTCTACACACACACACACACACACACACACACACACACACACACACACACACACACACACACACAGAGTGACGGACCATTTTTGTCCGGTCCCCAATTTGTGTGGACAATTCTAAAGTGGCACAAGTTTGCCTGTTCACCGGTGTACCTGTTTGCCTGACAGCTACTCACCCGCGTTTTGTGTCAGTCAGGTGAGCATTTATTTCCTCTCAGTCTCTGCAGATGTGCCGGCCCGGAAACATCACACGGTGCCGAAGAGAAACTGGGTCACTAGCTTTTGTGGTAGTCAGGTATTTTCCAGTAATTAAATGGAAGTTCGGGTTTGTACTAATGGAACTGGTTTTTTCCTACAGTTCTTAGTGAAAGCCTAAAATACTTAATTGTTCCCTTGATTGATCTTCTGATTGACAAGACTTGACGAGACATAGGGTGACAGTTGGAAGTTGTGGTTAATGAATGTGCAAGTCGAGAGGTGGATGAGATGACTGAGTGAAGGGATGGAAGAGAGAATATGTATATTCATATGTGTTCGGGGGAAAGTGATCAAGTTAAGTCAATGTATCATTTATATATAAAAAAAAAAAAACCAACAACGTTTATCTTTTCCCCCAAGTATAATTATGATATGATGTGAGTGTTGGTGGGCTCTGGAAGTGAGCAATGAAAATTATTGTGTATAAATTATTGGAATATGTATTCTGATCCCTGTTGTGAGACACGTCTAGTGATGATGATGTGGATAACTTATAAAACATTCTTTTCTTGATAAAAAGGGACAAATGGAAATCGTTCCTTTATACGCAGTTGGACTCGTCAAATGATGATGATGTGGAAAAGTTAAAGCATTCTTTTCTTGATAAAAAGGGACAAATGTAAATCGTTCCTTTATATGTAATAATTGTATTCTTGGTACTTTGAAAAGGGTTACACGAAGAAATCCTTTCTTCAATGTCATCTCTCATGGTGTTTATCGAGGAGTTTTTCTATTGTAATGCACCCCTTGTATTGAAACTTAATAGATTATATCATCGGTATTTTTCCCAAAATTCCAGTGAAATGTATTATGTGAAGAGTGACTGCTGGTGACAAACAAGGACAATAAATCTGTAGGAAGCAGGCTAGGTAATCAACGTAGTTATCAGCTCCCCAGGCATTGGTGAGGCCCCTGAGTCCGGCCTGGAACTGATTGCCACCGGGTGTTGGGGTACACCCCGTGCCCCAGCCGCTGTCTCCGTCCCGAAGACGTGGAGAGGCTGACCGCCGAGTCAGTAGAGGATTCGTGTGATAAAGGGACTCGGGATTCTCCGTGGCGACGACGTGGAGCTGACCGCCGGGTCGGTGGTTCAACCGGTGTTGTTTTTTCTGCTGTGTGAGTGTTCCCAGGAGGACTCCACAAACTGCAACCGTGAGCGGCTCTTCCTACTGTGTGAAGACTGTATCCTGGGCTGGACACAGCCAGGTATACGAACTGTCTGTTAGGACAATGCTAAAGGTGCCAACGAAGTCTGCGCCGGCGAAAAAAAATGTATATTTAATATGTCAGTTTAGAGAGCGACGGTTAAAGCTCTTTGTGGTGTTGTACGCCCTTGCTGATGGTGGCATGTATTGATATTTTTTTGTGCCTGTCTATTTACATTATGGTAATATGTGTTTGTAGTGTTTTGATGGTTCAGGCAGCATAAAAAAAAAGGAAAAGAAAACTTACCTTGTGAGTTGCCTGGCTGTCTATGTTCGTGTGGTGTGGGTGTGTGTAGAAAGAAAAAAGTCGTTACACGCATCCAAACTTTTTCTAGTCAGAGTCAGACAGTAAAACACGCACTACCACACCATCCGTAACATACACGCAGGCACGCGCGCGCACATACACAGAGAGAGAGAGAGAGAGAGAGAGAGAGAGAGAGAGAGAGAGAGAGAGAGAGAGAGAGAGATTACAGCACAGCACAACACAGTAGTATTGGTCAAGTGTAACATGCAGGCCTGTATAGATGTGCACACAGGCTAACGCGTTCCCTCATCGATTTCACAGGACACGCCAACCCAATCAGATAATATCAATAACCCAACAGAGTACCTTTAAATCATACTTCAAGATCGGAGCGCGCGCACGCACGCACGCACACACACACACACACACACACACACACACACACACACACACACACACACACACACGGACGTCAGAGTCCTTGTTAGTTAATTTCGCGACCGCACGACGTGTCGATGACGGCCATGAAGATGGTTGGGTAAGAACATCTTCCGTCCTGAGTAAGCAAGCTGCAACAAAATGTCACTGTCGCACAGGTCGTGATAAGAACATCTTGTGTACTTTGCCCGCTGCGTTGGGGCAAGACTTTAACTAGTATCTCTCACACTGTTTTATAACCTACTTCAAGTTAGTTCATTTTCAGCATCGTATCTTTGCTTATTTAAGTGACTGATATGTACTCTCACTCTCTCTCTCTCTCTCTTAATACCCTCTATCTCCATGTTGCACTTTTCATGCTCTCTCTCTCTCTCTCTCTCTCTCTTCTCTCTCTCTCTCTCTCTCTCTCTCTCTCTCTCTCTGACGGCCTTGTAATCCCTCCCCCCCCCCCCCCTTCAATATTTGCTTGTCTATTCTGGGCTATCATATATCAGAGTGTATAGAGTATGTCTGTGTGCCTGTAAGTGGGTTTCCCGGATGGTTCCGCTTCGCTGCCACCCGCCAGGTCGATGTCGTCATCGAGACGTTAGAAAATATGTGGCCAACCTCCAACAGGTCTGTGGGCGTTAAATCCTAATAATTATGGCGTTTTCCGCATTAGTCTGTGGCTCCATCCTAATAGAGCGTTTTCCGCATTAGTCTGTGGCTCCATCCTAATGGAGCGTTTTCCCGCATTAGTCTGTGGCTCCATCCTAATGGAGCGTTTTCCGCATTAGTCTGTGGTTCCATCCTAATAGAGCGTTTTCCGCGTTAGTCTGTGGCTCCATCCTAATAGAGCGTTTTTCCGCGTTAGTCTGTGGCTCCATCCTAATAGAGCGTTTTCCGCATTAGTCTGTGGCTCCATCCTAATAGAGCGTTTTCCGCATTAGTCTTAGGCTCCACGTAGATCTTTGGACTTCTGTATCATAGTGCTTCTTTCTTCTTCTTCTTCAACAAAGAGGCTACTGGAACAGGTTGAAGTTGAAGCAGCTAAAGTTGGACTGCACTGCAATGCTAAGAAAACGAAAGTGATGACGTACAAACGAAAGTAGTGAACACGATATGAAATCTACCAGCGGGGGAAAACACAGAGCAAGTCACCAGTTTCAAGTATCTGGGCGGATGGATGGAGAGCAGTTAGAAAGATATCTCTGTTCGAAGAGCCCTTGCTTGGTCTGCAGGTCACAAGCTGAAGATGATACGGACTTCTAACCTGAAAAAAGAACTAAAGATACGTCTCTTTATATCCACTGTCGACTCTGTGTTGCTCTACAATTCGGAAACATGGACCTTAACAAAGTAGATGGAGAAGAGTCTTGATGGGACTTATACCTGCATGTTGAGGATGGCATTAAATGTCTCTTGGAAGCAGCACATGACTAACGAAGAGCTATATGGACACCTGCCTAAAGTTAGTGACAAGATAAGAACACGTAGGCTTTGCGTAGCCGGTCACTGTATACGACATCCAGAGGATGTTGCTTCACAATTATACTGTGGCAGCCTACAGGGGGGAGAGCGAACAGAGGAAGGAAAACAACGGACTCATTGATCTTCTTAAAAGGGACACTGGCCTCGAAAACATCGATGAGACCAAGGCAGCTATTTTTTTTGTCTTTGCTGTCCCAACCTTTGCGCCACTCAGAGGCAGTGCACCCACGCCGCTCATTCCGACACCCCGTCCGCAGCCACAGCCCGTCGACCCCGCCAACGGCAATCCACAAGTAGCAGTCAATGTCAAGTCGTCAAGAGGCAACCCACCGGAGGAGACACTGCACTGCTGCCGAGTCACTTCGATGGTGTTCAGTGGCACCTGTTCTGATCTAACAAACGAGGGCACCACCTGCTAAGCCCCCTACTGACGACAATAATTGCTTAGTCGCGGAGCCGGCGTGAGTGAGCTCTCCCTCCGGAGGGCGCCACCACTTCCGTCCAACGACAGCCCGCATGGACTCGCCGATACCGGTGACCCTGACAGAACTAAACCAAGACCACAGACGTGGAGAGGACATCGAAATTGAGGTCACCACGAGAGCAGGGCATGAAGGGCCACAGAATTTGAGACTTTTTTTTTTTAATGCTGATCGATGAGAATGAGGATGATGAAGATGATGCTACGGATTTTCATTTCGGTCTGAGACTACATGACAGGGCTTTGCTCTAC
>JADBJO010012505.1:0-15000 GCA_016801955.1 Conus betulinus | reverse complement strand
CTCTATTTCCACGTGCTCATCCATCCCCATCTCTTCTTCCAGCATAGTTTTCACAGCCTCCTTGCAGTCTTACCACAGTTCCGTTTTTCCTTGGGGAGCAAAAATCCCATGAAAGGTCAAGCTGTTACGACGGCTCCTCCCCTCCAGATCATCCACTTTGCTTTACAGCCTTTGAACTTGCCCTTCAAGTCCTTGCTTTCTTTCTTCATTTCTTCTACTTCAGTTTTAAATGTCTCCACGTGCTTTTGCATCGTTGACCGGAGGCCTTCAATCCTCTCCTCCAATCTCTTGTCCATCGCCGTCAGCATTTTGACCAAATCGGAAATCGTAGCCTCACACTCACTTCCACGGGCCCCAGGTAAGCTGGGAGGCTGCTGGTTGCTGGAAGACATAGCTGCCTGCCTCGGTCTCCTGTCAGATGGACCAGGATGGGGCTCCACTTCCCAAAACCTAGAGCAAGAACGACACCAAAAACACGAGCACCACTGCCACTTTCCATCTTACTCATATCACTCGCTGAAACATAGCTTTTTTTCTCTCTCTCTTGCGTGTTTCCACACGAATATTTGAAAAGTCCAGTAAGTTAAGGTAAGGTAAGGTAATGTTGCTTATAGCCCCGCCGACTGCAAAGGGCCATATCAGGGCTGTTACCACGTTAAAATCAACTCACAAGTCATCAAAAAAAATAAATAAATAACAACCAAACAAACAAACAAACACAAAACACACACACACACACACACACACACACAAAAAAACCACCTTTCACACATCTCTTTAAAATACACCTTCTAAAAACGTACCAGAAACTTCGTTAAAATCTTTCTTCCGTAAAATCTTAGATCAGATGAAAAATGTTGATCTCTTTCAGAAACTCAAAGATCACGTCAGGTGGGACATCTCTGAACAGGGTTTTCATGGAGTCTGCTGTAAAGTGTTCATATCTCACATCGTGCAAATCCCAACAATACAAAAGAACGTTTTCACTGTGAGTGGAACATGACATGGAATACACCAGGGAGCTTCTTCACCTTTTAAAAGATAACAATGGGTGTAAAAAACGAGTGGCCTGTATGCAAACGGCACAAGACTGTTTCTTCTTTACGGCCGTCTCGGGAACATGGTAAAAAACTCTTTCAGGTTTGGACGGATTTTAAACAGTTTGTTATCCGTCTGCAAGGTCCATTCCTCTTCCCAGAGGTCTTTGACATAGGCCTGTGTTTTGGGTTTCAGATCAGTGTGAGGAATAGACAACCTGCTCAACTTTTCCTTTGTGGCATTCTTAGCATGCTGATCAACCTTCTCATTGCTTCGAATGCCCACATGGCTGGGAACCCAAGCAAAAACTATGTTGTATCCGTTTAATTTTAGAGAGGTGTACAGTACAAAAAAAAAAAAAAAAAAAACTTTCAGCAGCTGAGCGTGCTTGAGATTACAGCCAGCAATGGCCTCCAAAGCAGAAAGGGAGTCTGATAAAATGAGGAAATCTTTATGCGTGGATTTACAGATCATTTGAAGAGCCAGGGCCAAGGCTGTCAACTCAGCAGCGCAGATGGAGCTGTCTGTTGGAATATGTTTTTGGTACATCTCTCTGAAGGGGATCTGCTGCACAAAACACAGCAGAGGCAACTCCCTCCTCAGTTTTGTAACCGTCTGTGAAAACTCTTCTGTAGGATGGAAACTTAGAATACAGTTCAGCAAAAAGGGGACTTGTATGCCAAGGAATTAGTGGAATCTTTTCGATACGAGGCCAAATCAAACTGGATCTCTGGAGTTAAGAAAGTCCATGGAGGGTCATCAGGAAACTTGGAAAAATCATATATATACTACCCCCAGGTCTATATCTGCTTGTTCAGATGGGGGGAAGAAGAAATTCTCAAGGGTGGAATGGAACTGGGGTGGTCATCGAATTTCTTTTGGAACTTGGAGTTGAAAACAGTCATATGCAGGGTTTTGAGGTTCAGAAGAGGGACTCAGGCAGTAATTCAAGGCAAGTTTCAGTCGACGATTTGAGAGGGATGGTTCTCCTGCCTCGGCCGGCATACAGGCTATAAACAGGGGTGGCGCAGAATGCACCCAGACGCAATCGAAGTCCTTGACGGTGGATAGGATCTAGACTTTTCAGGTAGGAAGGTCTGGCCGAACCGTACACTACACATCCATAGTCCAGTTTGGAGCGGACCAGAGCCCTGTAAGGGTGGAGGAGAGTTTTCTTGTCAGTGCCCCAATCTGTGTGTAAGATAAGATAAGATAATGTTGCTTATAACCGGCTAGCCCAGCCGACCGCAAAGGGCCACATCAGGGCTGTCACCACGTTAAAATCAACTCACAAATCATTCATTAATACAATTCTTTAAAATACAATCTGTGTGTGCCCACAACTCGCAGAATGTTCAGTGCTTTCTGACATGCAGGTTTTAAGTGTTGGGATGTGACTTTTTAAATTCAGTTTTTCATTGAAAAAAAAATAATGCACAAAAGTTTGGATTCTTTCACAGCTGGAATGGTGGACTTGTCCAGACGAATTTCAGTATCAGCAAAAAGCTGACGAAAATTGTGGAAATGGATTGACTGAGTTTTGGTTCTTGAAAAAAGGTAAACCCGTTTTCCTCGGCCCCACTGTTGAATTTTATTGACACAAAGCTGGAGTCGACGCTGTACGCTGGCGTAACAGCCTCCAACTGTACAGCACAAAGTCGTCAACAAACAGAGAGAGGACTCAGAACCCTGGTTTACTCATTTGACAGTGTCGTTGATTTTGATGCTGAAAAGGGGCAGGAGAAAGAATGCTCCCTTGAGGTATACCCAACTCCTGCCCATGGATGTCAGACAGCGTGGTGCCGATACGCACCTGGTACTGCCGATCAGCCAGAAAGTTTTGTATAAACAGAGGCAGATGACCATGAAAACCAAGTAAGGATTCCTGATTTCCTGGTGGTTTCGTGCGCTTTTTTTCTAGGTTAAAAAAAAAAAAAAAATAGCAACACATGCTGTTTATTGATGAAGGCGTTGCGGATGGCGGTTTCCAGACGGATTAAATGGTCATCTGTCGTGTGGTACTTCCGGAACCCGCACTGTTCACTGGCCAAAAGGCCATCGGTTTCCAGCTTCCACTGTAGACGGGAGCTGACCATCTTTTCCATTAGTTTACAGAGGCAGCTGGTCAGAACTACTGGACGATAGTTCGAAGGATTGGTAATGTCTTTTCCAGGCTTCGGGATTAGAATGATCAGGGCTTTACGCCAGAAGGGCGGAAAGCACCTTGTGGTCCAGATAAGGTTGTAAACTTTGAGGAGGGTCTGGAGACAGCTTTCTGGGAGATGTTTCAAAACCTGATAATGAATATCATCCAGAGCAGGGGCAGAATCATTGCAAATTTGCAGGGCTGATTTCAGTTCATCGATTGAAAAAGGTAGATTGTAGGTTTCAGAGTGGTCAGATGTGAAATTGTACGAAGATTTTTCTCTCCGAGTTTGTTTGTTTCTTACAAAGGTTGCAGATTTACTTGAAGATGATGAGTTCTGTTGAATGGTGGAGGCCAGCACATTGGCAACAGCTTGTTTGTCAGTTATCAGAGCATCGGCAAGTTTCAGGTGATGAACTGATGGGTCGGCGTTCTTCCCTTTAATTTTCCTGATGATGTACCAGATTTTTTTTCTTGGATGATTTAGATGTCAGCCCGGAGCAGAAGTTTCTCCAAGATTGACGTTTACTGATGTTAAAAGTCTGTCTTGTTTTGGCACGGAGTTTCTGATGGGCTCGAGCATTGGGAGCTGAAGGTCCTTGGAATACCCGACGCTGAGTCCATTTGCGTTCTTTTGAAATGTGTTTTTGCACCAAACCATAAAGTACGCAAATGGACTCAGCGTTGTGCTTAGGCCAGACAGCAACTTGACTTTTCAGGCCTAGAAGCATTTTCAAAAACTAGCCTATCATAAAGTATTGATGCCCCCCCAGCAAAGCCTAAGGGATCATGGGACCGCACATGCCCTCCGACTATGGCAAGGTTGCAACCCCCGGAGGGTCTCCACAAATTTTGCTTTGGAATCGTCGAAAACATCCTCGTGAAGTGGTATTTGTTTAACCGCCATCTAGGAAAGGGCTGCTAATCTTTGACCATTGCGCGCATTATGTCCCACTACACCAATAAAGTCAGACAAGCACTCTGCTTCAAGTTGCAAGGGATTTTAAAGAATTTTCAGTCAACTTTTTTCCCCCGCAAAAAGATTTTTTGCGGGCGATTTTCCAAACGACGTTGCACAAAATTTCGCGTTGCAGCAGAAAATTCCAGGCTCTGCAATGACATCATGCAAGTCCCAAACATTCTAAAAGAGCATGTTTCATTGTGAGCGGTACATGACATGGAAAGCACCAAGGAGCTTCCTGACCTTTTAAAAGATCACAGTGGGTGTAAAAGGAGGGCCCGCGTGCAAAGGGCACAAAATTCTTCTTTACAGCCGCCAGTTGAACATGCTGAAAATTCTTTCAGGTTTTGAAATGAGCTGAAGAGTCATCCGTCTGCGAGTTCCATTCCTCTTGCCGGTAGTCTTTGATATAAACCCGAGCTTGGGGTTTCAGATCGGTGTGAAGGAAAGAGAATCTGCTCAACTCCTTAACTGTGACAGGTGATCTACCACTTCATCGCCTTGAAAGCTGGCATGACCATGGAGGTTAACGACGAGACTCACCATGTAACTCCGCCTGCAGTGGGTTGTGCTGGGTTTGAGACTATGTAAACGCCGGGAAGAGGAGAAGTCTTGTGGTTCTGAATTTTAGTCTTCCTGCACAGCAGCCACAACTGGTTTTAGGTTGACAACGGAACTCTGGAGTGTGTGTGTGTGTGTGTGTGTGTGTGTGTGTGTGTGTGTGTGTGTGTGTGTGTTTGTTTGAGCCTGTAAGTTTTTCTTCTCCTGATCCTTTTTTTTTTTTTTTTTTTTTGCCTCCGGGAGATTCACACACGACTCCAAAGTCTATGTCTGCATTATTCAAATGGGGAAAAGTTTGAATTCTCGATGGTGGTTGTCTTCAAATTTCTTGAGAAACATTGCTTTGAAAAACATAGTCATAAGCCGCGATTAGAAATTCAGAGAAGAGTTTCAAACAGTAGTTCAGAAAAAGTTTTAGTTGACGGTTCGGAAAGGCAAGTTTCCCAAACTCTGCACACAGACAGAACACAGGAGTAAAAGAGCCCAAGCACTTAATACTGTACAGCATCCAGAATTTTGTGGAAGGTCTGGCAGAATTTCCGACAACACTGGCATAGTCCAGTTTCGAGGAGATCAGAGCACTGAAGAGATGGAGAAAGAGAGTGTACTTATCAGGGCCCCAAACCATGTACCATATCTCTCAGAATTTACATTACTTTCTGACATGAAATTTACAATGCTATCTGACAAGGAGTTTTGAAGGGTTGGACGTGATTTTCAAAGTTAAGTTTTTGATCGCAGGTAAAAAAAAAAAAAAAAAGGGGGGGGGGGGGGGGGGGGGGGGGGGGGCTTCCTGCACAGTTGAATTGGTGGGTATATCCAGACGAATTTCAGAGTAAGCAAAGTAATGTGGACCATAGATACATCGGTTTATCAGTTGAAAAAGTAAAACCATGTAAACTCGATCCTCTGCAAATAACACCCATGCAAAATTTAGTGTCGACATTCTACTTCAGAATAGGTGGCTCCAGGTGTGTAGTGTGTAAAAGTCATCGATGAACAGACAGGACTCGGAATCTTGATTTACAGAATCGAAAATCTCATTGATTATGATGCAGAAGAGAGCAGAAGTACGGATGCTCCCCTGGGGGATATCCAACTCTCGCTCGTGGATGTCAAGACAGTGTGATGCCAACGCAGATTTGCAACTGCCGATAAGCCATGAAGGCTTTTTTTTTTCTTTTTCAATAAAAAGGTAAGGTAAGGTAATGTTGCTCACAGCCCAGCCAACCACAAAGGGCCATATTAGGCCAAATTACTCATAAAAACACACAGAGCATGTAAAGAGTAAAACTCACATAAAGCACGAGAAACACAAATGTCAAAAGTGAAAACCCATGCACAAGTGTGTATGTACATATATGAGGAGACATAGACAGAGAACATTTACAACTGAGACCACACAGTAATCTCTCTCTCTCTCTCTCTCTCTCTCACACACACACACACACACACACACACACACACACACACACACACACACACACTATTGCTTACCAGACATCTTTACTGTCGTCTCAGACTGATTCAAGCATGACATTTTAAAACCAAAAGCATCGATCAAAACAGAAATATAAGCACAAGGGAGAAGAAAAACAAGTTCAGCACTGGTGTTTGGTAAGGTAAGGTAATGTTGCTTATAGCCCAGCCAACCGCAAAGG
Source organism: Conus betulinus (assembly GCA_016801955.1). Lineage (NCBI taxonomy): Eukaryota > Metazoa > Mollusca > Gastropoda > Neogastropoda > Conidae > Conus > Conus betulinus. Next base: position 8,633 of record JADBJO010012505.1, on the reverse strand, counting down.
GCCATATCAGGGCGTTCACTGCGTTTATGTCAACTCACAAATCATTCAAAAAACAAAAAAAAAAAAAAAAAAAAAAGAAAACTCGTTCACACAATCCTTTAAAATACAGAAAACCTAAAAATCAATCCAAAAAAAATCTTAAAACCCACCGGAATTAATTTTAATTAAAAAATTAATCTTTCCAGTCTCTTGAGGGCTAAAAGGTAAGGGGTGGTATTCAAGGACAACCTGCTGTTGACCTCTGGGTAGTTTTACCAGCTCCGGCGGGTACGGAACCAGCGGTTAAACAGGATTGGCCATATATTGACTGTACTTTCCTCCGTAACAAAAGCACTAATAGTCTCTCTTTTTCTTTTCTTTTTTTTTTCCACTTGACCGTGGCTGAAGGTGGAAAGGACTTCCGGAAGGGATCGTCCTGTTTGCTGGAACTTCGCTGCACAGACTGTGGCAAGTTGTCTGCTGATTGGACCTCACAGAAGTCCGGCTCTACCCACACTGGATATGATGTCAACCGGCGTCTGGTGACAGCAGCTACAGCCAGCGGCTTGTCATACTCCCAGACTAAGAGATTGTTTGCTCATATGGGATTGCCATCCTGTATTTTCACAAAAGCAGGGTGCACTTGGGACCAAAGCGTGCTACTGACAAACACCTACAAGAGGCTGCTGACCAAGTTTGTAGGGCATAAAACCAATATGAACATCAGTATTCCTAACAAAGATGGAAAACTAAATGTGTCGATCTCCACTGAGGAAGCTGGCAAAAACGTGGCAGAACCTCACACAATGGGATTGTCACTATTATTGATATCATAACTGGGCTCATCCTTGACTATTATGGCTCTAAATAACTTTAGTCAAGTGTGCGAAATGGGCCCCAAACCTGATGGTCCGCATCATGCTGAGTGGTATGCATCACACCACGGGAAATGCCAAAAGAACATCGACTGTTCATCTGCAGCCATGAAGATGGAAGGAGCAGTTATAATTTTCCAACGTTCAGTGGCTCCCCATGGCTTTAGATACCATGAAATGTTTGGGGATGGTGATGCCAAAACACACAAACCTCTTTTAGAAGCAGACCCTTATGACAGCTACCCAATTGAAAAAAAAAATGAAATGCGTTAATCACGTAACTAAATGCATGGGAAACTGCTCTCAGGACTCTGGCAGAGAAAAGAAAGCGCAACAGCAACCCATTGGTGGTCGAAGCAAGCTGACTGATGTCAGAATAAAGCAGCTGACAAGATAAGATAATGTTGCTTATAGCCCAGCCACCGCAAAGGGCCATATCAGGGCTGTCACCACGTTAAAATCAACTCACAAGTCTTTCATTCACACAATTCTTTAAAATACATCTTCTAAAAACCCATCCAAAAGTTTTAAAAAAAAAAACCAAAACTTTCCACTGTAAAACCTCAGATCCAATGAAAAAAAAATCTCTTTCAAGAACTCAAAGACTGCGTCAGGCGGAACATCTCTGAACAAGGTTTTCATGGAATCTGCTGTAAAATGGTTGTGTCTCACATCATGGAAGTCCCAACACTCTAAAAGAACATGTTTCATTGTGAGTGACACATGACATGGATGCACCATGGAGCCTCTTCACTTCCACTCTTTAAATGTTTGAAAGGGTAAAATACGAATGGCCAGTGTGCAACCGGCACAACCTGTTTCTTCTTTACAACCACCAGAAGCAGCTCACAAATTATTATGGTCGTGCGATCAAAGATAACAGCGGGGACCTGGATGGAATGGTGAGGGCAGTATGGGGGCAAGCTTTTTTCACACTTTGAGCACAGATGACTGCCACAACCACACATACTGTCCTGCTGGGTCATCATCCTGGTGTTCTTATCAGAGGGCTGTAGCACACACCCTGGACCCACCTGCACACTAAAAAACTTTACCTCCAGTGACTGGTGATGCGCTAAGGCCAATCTATGAGAGACTTGGGGACCCACAACTCTTACGCAGATGTTTGGCAGGCAGAACATAAAATTCAAACAAAAGTTTCCACTCGCTGATGTGGACTGTGTGTCCAAAGGAAAGGTGGGCCAATCAACGTACTGTGGAGACTGCTCTAGCCATGGCAGTCCAAGGTTCAACAAGGGATTCTCTGCCATGTTGAACATCCTTTTAGAGCTGGAACTGCTGACCACCACCTCTGCTACAGATTATGCTGAAGAGGAGGACACTAGAAGAATCAAAAGTGCAACAAGAAAGGCTTCAATGAAGGAAAAGGGCCAAGAGGAAAAGAGTGGACGAAATCCGTTGGCAGGAAAGGCAAGCTTGCCAGGAACGTGAGGGAGACGTGTATAGTGCTGGGGCATTTTGAAGCTGTTTGTACATATTTTCTGACATTTCAAAGCTGATATGTCTACAGGTATGTGTTGCCAGTGTTAATAGATCAAAACAGCGACGTGTGAAGCGTGACAGATCATGCAGAATACCTTCGGAAATAATAATCATGTCATTTCAAAGGATTTTATCTAAAGTGCTTTTTATTGTGTGGTTACGAATTTGCCCCCTCTGTACCTTTGGTTAGACAGCAGCTACTGCCACCAAACTTTGCACACATATGTAAAACTGACTGCTGAGTGCATTAATCAGAAAGAGCCTATCTCCTTTGCTTTTCCTTGCATTAACATTCTGTTGGCCTACACGTGAACCTAAAAATTCAGAATATTGCAGCAAGCATGAAGTGCCTTTATAATAATGACTCACCTGGAAAATGTCCTGGAACAAAAACGTCTGTTGATGGCAGCGCTGTCAAATGATGTGACAAACAAGAAGAAGCTGACTGCGTGGAGGAAAATCACAAGGAAAGTGTCGGCATGTGGTGCCGTTTCAAGAATCGACCATGAAGTCCGTGAAAAATGGACAAATTTGAAGAAGGACCAGCGGAATCGAGCGGCAGCTCGAATGAAAATGAGCAGTGGGCTGTGCCCTCTAAACCCACAGATGAGATGATCAACATGATCGTTGGTCGTGACAGTGACCTGATCCAAGGTATCAGAGGCAAGTCAAACATGATGGGAATACTTGAAAAGCCTGCAGCAAAAGCTGTATCACTGTATCATGTGTATATGTTACTGTGTGTGAGGGAGAAAGAAAGAGTGTGTTGTGTGCATGCATGTACATGTACAAACACCCAAAGTGTGTACATGTGCGTGTGCATTAGCATGCATAGCCCCATGTGGAAGTGCATATGTCATGCATGCACAGCTGGCCGGACGTGTTTTCGACCTCAGCATCTGACCACAGTCGAAATTTGTAGTTTTTTAATAGTGTTTTGGTTCCATTCATTGAAATCACTAGTAGAACTGAAATTAGAATGTCAAGGACTTTGTTCATGCAAACTGGAATTATTTCTTGCATAGCGATTGGTTCATCCACTTTCACATGAGATGCTGTGCACAGGTATATGCTCAGTTTGGTGCCAGAACATACCAGGTGGAGGACGCGCCCAGCGATTTAGGACAGTATTTAGTCTAGGCTCTAGTCAGTGTGCTTTGAAAAAGTTTTTCTTCTCAGACAGACAAGGGATAACAGGTCAGTGAAACTATTTTTCTCCTTTTCATACATGAAAAATAAATATATTTAAAGTCGTAAAAGCCATTTCAGTGGCTTCGATAAAACATCAGGTTGTTTGCTGCACTCAGTCTCAGCATCGACCGGATGCTTTCAGTTCGGCTCCGACACCAACAGGCCTTCCAGTGCCAGTCGCGTCTATTTTCAGATCATAAGCCTGAACACAAGGGCAGCTCCCAGTCTGCCGATTCTTGTGATGACATAAGAAATATCACTATGAATTTGGATGCCAAATGGCAACAACAATTCGACCCTCTCAGAAGTCGAGTTGATTCAGGCGCTCTTGACCGCCATAAAGAGGGACAAGCAGTCGGCGCAGACAAAGGCGCATGGCCCCCATGCAAAAAAGCGCACAATGAAGACCCCACAGAATGCAATGTCCTCAGCCTTCATGAGGACGAATTCACTGACGAAGAGGAAGAAAATCTCCTCAAATCAGTGTTGCAACACCAGACTCAAAAACGACAAAGTGGGGAATCATATAACACTGCGTTGGATGATATTAAAAGTGAGTGCAGAACTGAGGAGACAGTGAATGAGAAGTTGGATGAAAAATGGTAGAGTTGTTGTAAACAAAAAATTCCAAGGCAAACTCTCAGATGAAGTTTTGAAGAAAGAAACATTTGAAACTTACAACAGACCCGAAAATTGCCCTGACATTACCATACCCACCGTAAATCGGAAGGTGTGGACTCAGATCCCACCTCATGCTCGAAAATCAGACCTGAAAATGTCACACATTCAATGCGCCATCATTAAAACTGCCATTGCAGAAACACACAGACAGTTAATGCCTTGCTGTTGGTGGACAAGCACAGCGCTCGCACGGAAGAACTTTGGCAGTGCACTGATGCGATTGGTTTATTGGGCCACGTGAGCATGGAAATTTTCTCTTCGCAGACGAGCGGACATCAGGCCATTTGTCAACAAACACATCGCAAAAATCTGAGACAAATCTGTGCCAATCGCCGGCTTGTTGTTTGGCAATGATTTGCCCAAACACATTGAAAAACATCATAAGGTAAGGTAATGTTGCTTATAGCCCAGCCGACCGCAAAGGGCCATATCAGGGCTGTCACCACATTAAAATTTAAAAAAAAAAAAAGAAAAAAAAAAGCTTTCACACATCTCTTTTGAGATACATCTTTTAAAAATGCGCCAGAAACTTAAAGGGTTTAGGGCTCAAAGGAACAGGGACAATAAAACCCAACACACCTGTTTCCAAGCATTCCCTGGAATATGTGGACAGGTCGTAAGGACCACATCCCAAATGAAGATCAGAAAGTGCCAGGGCAATAAACACGGACAATAAAACCCAGCACAACTGCCTCCATGCATTCCCTGGATTATGTGGCCAGATGTAAGGACCATATCCCAATGATGCTCAAAAAGTACCAGGACAACAAACATAGACAATAAAACCCAACACACCTGTCTGCATGCATTCCCTGGAATGTGTGGACAAATCGTAAGGGCTATATCCCAAATGAAGTTCAGGAAATACCAGGACAACAAACATAGACAATAAAACCCAACACAACTGTCTCCATGCATTCCCTGGAATATGTGGACAAATCGTAAGGGCTTTATCCCAAATGAAGTTCCCAAAATATATCTGGACAATAAACATGGACATAAAAACCTACACAACTATTGCAATACATTCCCTGGAATATGTGGACAAATCGTAAGGGCTATGTCCCAAATGCAGTTCCGAAAAATGCTTGGACAATCACCATGGACAATAAAACCCAACACAACTGTTCCATGTGTGAGCGGCTGGAAAATCTTCTAAATTTCCAGTGCGTTGACACACTTAGTACACCATTGGTAGGTGTGTGTAGCGTGAATGGTCCCTCCTATTGCTTTGTGGTGTAAGCGTTATGGAAGAACCGTCCCCTTTCCAAAGCATCCAATCCGCTCACGCCATTGTTTAAAATCAGCTTATGACTCATGTGGTCACGAGACGTGTGGACTAGCACGCGTCCTGTGAGTCAGGGATTTTGTCAGAGAGACGTTGAGGAGAGACGGCATTTGGTTCACTGCATGAAGTGAACAATCGGCGTCTGGCATAGGAGGCTGGACTGCAGTTGCTGCTGCCAGTGGGGTTGCTGGTGTTAAAGACGAAATAAACCTACAAGGAAGACAAAGAACGAATCGTAGGGTCTGTGTCCTATCGGAGTGGATAAATGTCAGTGCATGCTCTACATGCACAAACCCCAGACCCCTGTCCGTTTAGATCTGGAGTTGCCGACAGGATTGATCGACCCAACCCCATGCGGGAACGCCTACCACAGCCACGGCAATGATGACAGGCAGCAGCAAGTACAAACAGCAAAAGGACTCCAGCCTGGCAATCCTGTGCTGATATAGCTGTGTGTCTGGTCGTGCCTGGCAAGCTGAGAAATATTGTGCACCAAATAATAATTCTCTGTGTTGCCCCACTATTTCCCATTCTGAAAAGGACTACTGTTGTGAATGAAAGCTCTAAACTGGTTGAAGACTAGATGTATTTCTCTAGCAGCCAATTGCCCAAGGAAATGGTTGTTAAGCACTATGGCTTTAATTTTCTGCTTGTTGTTATGTGACTGAAATTGCTGGTTTTTGTAGTAACCTATACATTTGAATTCTGCCTGTGAATTTTTTTTATTGTGTTTGTGCCTTACTATTATTTTAAGATGTCTGCTGATGATTTTGTCAGATTAAGGGGTGAACTTGAAGCCCTTAAGGCAGAGAGGAACAGGCAAATCGAGATTGTTCGGCAAGAAAGGAGCATCCCTAAATTTAGTCAGGATGGGAATCTCCCAGAATTTGAGAAAGCCATTAGGGCGACATGGGCTTCCAGACTCGACATGTTGGCGGAAGAAAGGCTGGACCTTGTCTGGTCAAATTTATCGCCATCCATAAGGAACAAGATTTCTTGCCTCTCAACCGAAGGCGCAAAGACAGGAAAGAGAGTTCTCGAAACATTGCTGACTGAGTTCAGAGATAAGAGACCTCTGAATACGCTGACCTGCGAATTTCACGCAGTGATTCAGCGTCCAGGGGAAGGTGTCAGGGAGTTCTTGCACCACTTGAACAATGCGTTCCAGGACCTGGTACGGAAACAGGCCCAGGAAAAGTTCAACCCCACACAATGAAAGAATGTTGCAGGACCAGTTCGTCACACCGCTGAACAATACTCTGTTGCATGGGTGATTTTCCTTCCGTCTGAGATGGAATTCCATATTGGGAAAAAAATCAACAACAACGACAACATTTTGGGGGGGGATACCGATCTGGCGATTGTCAGTTTGTTCGGGTCTACGTTTTTTCATCAATCTTGTGCGAGTTCACTTCCATCGCCGCCATCTTTGGAAAATTTGTTCCACACGAGTGTATGCCGCATGGTCACTGTGAGTAAAAATGCAGTTTTTAACCAGCGAGAACAAAGCGCAGAAAGTTGATTCCCGATGCAAAAAATAAATGGAAGAAAGAGTGGCACAACGAAAGGGACAGTTTGAATCGACTGTTCGGCTTTTGGTTTAAAAAAAAAAAAAAAAAAAAAAATGGACGAAACAGGTAAGGCGTGGTGCCACTTGTACTCCAAAAAAACTTGTTTACAAATCAAATGGCAAGAAAAGCCTTCATGCACACACGGTCAACCCAACACACTGTTCGAGACTGAGTGCCCAGGCACACACATCAACTTTGCCTACCGCCCAACCTGTAACGGCTGGTCTTATAACAATGGATCAGATCACGGACGCAAAAAACTGTAAGTGCGCTTTCCTTGCAGAACATTGTTTGCCATTTTCTTTGGCACCTGCACTAATAGGTTTTGCAAAACAAATGGGAGAGGACCCCAAAAGCAATTACTGGCCTCAGTATGAAGAGAAGTACAGCTTCATACACCTTGACACATGGAGCAACCCCTGCTTTCAGAGAAGAGCTGCTCAACAAGCTGACGAAGACTTACTTTTATCTGTCTTTAGATGAAGCAAAAAACAATGCCCACAATAAGATGGTGAATGTTGTTATGAGGGCTTTTAATGAGAACAAACTGGGATGGAGACATTTCTTTTGGGAAGTTTTTCTGAAAATTATGCTACTTTGCAAAATATAGTTGCCGGTGTGTGCACAGATGCTGCAGTTTGACCAGGCAGCTGCAGGTGGTGATGCAGTTCCTTGCAGCAATATGATGAAGTTCTGAAACATGCTGAAATGGCCATATCTCACAGACAACTGCAACATGATGAGAGGCAAGAAAGAAGGAGCAGAGACCCTGATAAGAAGACAAAATCCACATCTGTTGGACGTACATGGTGACACAGCATACACGCCTACCCCTACAGAACTTCCATATTTTCTACGGCAATTAAAAAAAAAACAACGAAGTAGCTACGGCGATTACCGAAATTTATTTTTCATTACGGTGTGATAAAAGATTTTTCAACAAAATTTACTTAAAACGATCACGAGTTGAAGCAGACGATGCTTTTGAAAGCAGAAGCAGAACACGAATGGTAAAAGGGATGTAAAGCCCTGTCTTCATCAAGCAGACGAAATAGCATATGTCTCCAAACGGCTTCTGCTATAGAGGGACGTTAAACTCAGTTATTCAAGCAAACGATGTTTTTGAAAGCGGAAGTTACTAAGCTGGGTATCGCAAGTAATTGAAGTTTCAAGAAACATGGCATCTAATACAAAGAGAGAAAGCGAATGGATGTGCCAACTGGTGATGCCGATGAACCTGCATCAAAAAAAAACGTGTCAGCCGTCACAGAAGTTCCTGGACAAATACAGTGGCAAATTTCCCTTCATTGTGAAATTGGACTCTGATGACGATTCAAAAGCAAAGTGCGTGATTTGTGACAGTGCATTTTCTGTAAAACATGGTGGTATAGACGACATAAACAGACACACTGAAGGTCCGCATCACGAAAAGAATGCAGCAGCTTTGGAAAAGAAAATGAAAGAAATCAAAACTCTGAAAACGATAAACAGTTTTTTTTTGCAGCAAAATGTGACGTCGAAAGAAACAAATCATGAACCTGACAT
>JADBJO010012504.1:32243-57717 GCA_016801955.1 Conus betulinus | reverse complement strand
CAACAAACATTCTTCCATGACAGTATGTACATGCAGAATTCTATCTTAATCATGCATAAATGCTCCTTAGTACGTTCTTCCCTTGTGAACATAATATAAGTATACATATTATTATTTTAAACTCATGATATGAATGCTGTTGATACTAGCATGCAAAACACATGATTTCTATTACATTTCCCTCATCGTATTTTCGTAAACATTATACAGTGGAGACCTTTCTACACCTGTGTCGTATAATACTCCGGAAAGCCGTACTATTTTAAGCATCTTTTATTTACTTCATTTACGCATGCGTCAGATTAGCAGATATCTGCCCTCCACCATGCAAAGGAAAGGAAAACCCCGAATCTTGGGTATGTGTAACAATAGCTGCCATGCTAACCTTTGACACTCTGTGTGTTCTGTGGTCGTGTTCGTGTGGTGTTGAACTTGTGTTGTTTATATTCGTTGGATTTAGCAGCCCCATGGATAAATTACTATAGCCTTGCTGCTTTTTATGTATCAGGTTAGTACTTTCCTTCAATAATTTTTCACTTAAATTGTAGTTTTCCCTATTTCTTTTCAGCCTGTGACCCTGACGTATTCTGTCCCCCGTGGGTCTTTGTTGACATTGGACTCGTGCGCATGTGCCTAAATTGCCTGAAGACCAGAGTCTCTAAATGGTCGGATCCCTAGAATTCAAATTTTAATAATTGAAAGCAACCGACGGAAAATAATCAAAATGCATATAATAGCTATCAGTTAACAAAAAGTTCAAAACCATACTCTTAAAATATTATCTATGGGCAGCCATTACTTAGCAGCAGACGATCCAGCCTCTCACTGTCGTCCCGTCCGCCTCCACTGCCCTCCCCTCCCCCCCCCCCCCCCCCCCCCCCCCCCCCCTTAAGCAGAGAGCGACAGAGAAGGAACACGCGAGCTCTCAGGACGGACTGTGCTGGCGTGTTAGTCACGCGACTCCATGCTGATTTGCATATTGACCTACATTTAAACAAATTCCGCAGGGTGCCTTGCTGTTTACGTTACTGTTCAAACTAAGTTCTTGACCTACTTTTTGATTCCTGGTTTATCTTATTTACATACTTCATCATCATTTCATGGTCAATTATTTATCTATGTTTCCTCTGTATTCATTTTGTAGTTTTACATATGTATGTATAGACCGATTTCACTACTTATTCTAACCTTCCACTTACATGTTTCCTGTTGTTTAAAAAAAATTATTTTATTATTATATGCACATTTTCCATACTCATTTAACTTAAACCATTCATATTCTTAGACTCCCCCCCCCCCCCCCCCCCCCGTCCCCGCCCACATATGTTCCTATATGGTGTTAACCGGACTCTCTGCAATTGCTTCTTCCATGACCCCTCTCTCCATGCTCCCTTTTACTTGGTCATGCATTTCTTAATTCATATCTATTCAGATTATAATTACACTTATTCGTCTTATTCACCTTGATTGTCTATACTCTTGCATAATTATATATAAGTAGATATACATTCAATTCTACTACACCACTTGATCTAATCAGGCTCATCCCTCGCAATCAATCTCAACTTCATACTATTCTTTTCCTTTTCCTTTTTTTTCTACACTCACACACACACACACACACACACACACACACACACACACACACACACACACACACACACATATATATATATATAGATATATATACACACACAAATACATACATATACACACAAATACATATATGCATACATGCATGCATATATATGCATACATACACATTCACACATACACATACACACACATAAATATACATACATAGACATGCATACATGTATAGAACACACACACACATACATACGCACACATACATAAACACAAATACTTGTCTAATATCACGAATAGTGGATAGACGTTAAATGAAGGACACACACACACACACACACACACACACACACACACACAAATATATATATATATATATATATATATATATATATATTTGTTTAAAAATAAGGTATTTAAAAGGAAGTTTTAAAACTACAATATTGTTTCGAGCGCTTGCTCTCTTCAGGATGGTTTAGTGTCACTCACTGCCGGTGTTATATAGCCTGATGTGCGAGTTGGCTTCACGTGTATTTATAATTCAAAAGTGTGTTTTTGCATGTGTGGGTTGGCTGCACGTGTAGCTCGGTTCTCAAGTTATTTGTGGTTCAGGATGTTTTGCTAACAATGATTTCCATTTGTGCCTGCAGTTGTTTACTATTTGTATTTTGGTGTTTAGAGTTGCTAGATGTGGTTTGCATAGTATAAACCATTTTTCTGTTAAGCATAGGTTGCATCTTTTTGAAATGTTATTGTATGGTGATGCCCTTTTCATGATTTTCCCAGGATATATTGTACTTTATATTTTTATCTTTGAGTCTCCGAATGTATTTGCTCAGTTCTGTTTGGTTTCTGTATTTTTCTTTATTGAATGACTGTTTGTGGTTTGCATATCTGGTTTTGAAGTGGTTTTCAGTGATCTTGCAATTGCACTAATAAAGAACAATGTCCACTAAACAATAAATGCCTCTACAACAACATTGTATACCAAGCTACTGTGACATCAGAAAATGAAAAAGAAACATACATAGGGATCACTGAAAACCATTTCAAAACCACCTGGTAGAAATTGATAACCATGTCTGCCTTTTCTTGTGACATTATCCGCCACTTCTGTTATTAATAGAGAAAAGATCAAGGGGGGCAGCAAGCAACCTTGTTTCACTCCTGTTGAGCATTCGAAAAATTCTGTTAGTTCAGTTCCATGTCTAACACAAGCTTGTACTGTTTTGTATATACCTTTTAACATATTGAGCATTTTTATAGATACTTTGTGTTTCTGTAGTATCTTCCATAATTTGTCTCTATTTACAGTTGTTTTGCTCATACATTCTCCAGCATTCTTTAGTAATTGATTAAATTTATCTTTACTTGCATCTATATCATGGTCAATTTCCTCCTTAATTTGTTCTAATAAATTGCTTGTGCTCTTTCAGATTCTATTAAATTTATGTAGACTTGTGCTTTGGATGGGTCCCATTTGATTTTCTTTGTAAATGTTCTCTTTTGTGTGTCTTTCTGGATATCATGTACTGTGCTCAGAAGCTCCATTCTAATTGGCATGTGGTGAGACTCAATTCTTTCATCCACTAAACAGCTGTCAACATTTTCGATTAATTCTATGGAGCATACATAGAAATCTATAACACTATTTCCCCTTTCCGAGAGGAATGTGAATGCACTGTCAAAGTTTTTCATATTTAAGCCATTCAGGGGAGTTAGATTAAAACTTGCACAAGGTTCGAAAAGCCTTTTTCCAAATCCATTGATGATGATATCCTTTGACTTACGTCCAACACACATTCTGTTCTCTGTCGAATATATCATTTTCATTCTCGATATTTAATCCCCGTTCTCCAATACGAGCATTTAAATATCCTCCTATAATATATAAATATTCATTCTCTTGCTCAATTTGTGTACAAAATGTATTGTTCTATCATTTCTATGGTACAATCATAATCCTTGTCTGCATAAAAACGACTGTCAACCGGATGTACATACACACCAAGAAAAAGTGCATCTTATCGCTTTGTAACAGTTTTTTTACACACATAGTACATTTTCTATATTAATATTAATCAACTGAACATACCCAGATAGTTCCTTCTTGATCAGCATTATCAATCCGCCAGAAGGCCTGCCCATTCTAGTATATTTTCTGGCTGGACAGTAAAGATGTAAAAAATTCCTGAAACTTTGTCTCAAAATCAAAATGTTTTAGAGTAAATGTCTCAGACAAACAACAAATGTCAAAGCAGTTATGAATTAAAAAAAATCAGGATCTGACAATTTCTCCAGCAGACCTTCAACATTCCAACACATTAAGGAAATTCTCTTGTTCTTATTCTCTACTTCATTATTACTTTGTATTTGTGAATGGCCTTGGCCTTCCCCTCACTTTTTTGCCTTTTTTGCCCTTCCTGTGTGTGTAGCTTGGGTGTTCTGTAATTGTTTATTGCCCAACTTTGTATTGCTTGCATTGGATCTTAGTGTGTGCTTGCTTGCTGTATGTGGTTTCATTTTGTCTTTGTCCCCTTCTTTTAGCCTATCATCCTTTTTTTCGTTCTTCTTTCTGTTCGTCACTCATATCTGTCACCCTTTCTTTGTCTAACCCGCTCTCTCTCTTCATCCCCACTGACCATCACTCTTCCTTCCATTCTTCCTTCAACTCTTTTTCTTCATCTGTGTTTCTTCTCTTCCATCTCCTGCTCTTCATCTGAAAGAGACCCCCCCCCCCCCCCCCCAATTCTGTAACAATGTCATTCCATACCAACTGCGTGTCAGGCTCACTTCTGCTTCCACCTTCATTCCAGAGTTTCTTCTTTCTCCCCCAGCCTTCTTTTTCTGACAGCTTTCTCATTCTCTCATCCATTCCCTTATGGTTCCACTCTCTCTCGCTCTCTCTCTTTCCTGTCTTTCTCTTTCCATTCTTCCCTCCATCTCCTTTGCTCTCTCACTTACACTCTGTCTGTCTCTCTCATCCATTCTTACCCTGTCACTCTCCGCCTCTCTCCCACGCCGTCCCTCTCTCATCCTGTCTCTCTCCCTTCTCCACTCATTGTCCCAGTCCCTGGTCTCATTTTCTTCATACCCCCACCCATCGGCCTGTCTCTCGGTCTGGTTCTACATTGTCCTCCTTCCTCCTTCCAACCGTAGGTGATTCCTGGAAGTGTACTCTCCCTCCTGTCTTCCCTGCTGTGGTCTGGAAGCTCGGTAGGGCACAAAGGGTATTCTGGATTGTCCTTTGACGTGCACCTTTCCCCTGTAAATGTACCCTGTTTTGCCTTCTTCTCTCAGACTGTTCAAGGCAGCTGTCTGCCTCCTCCTTGTTCTATCCTGGGCCACCCTAATTCCATTTTCTCTCATCCTCTCTCTTGCTTCGGGTGTTCTGCTTTATCCGGATCGTATCTTTCCACCTCAACAGTTTTACTATTAGGGGTCGCGGGTTGTGGCTTGCTGTATTGGGTCTTCCCAGTCTATGGGCCCTCTCTACAACATCTTCAGCCCACTCCTCGTCCGGCATACATGTTTGCAGTATCTCTTTCACTAATTTTTCACAGTCCTTGCCTATGGTTTCCTTTATTCCAAATAGCTTCACATTATTCCTTCTGGAAAAAACTTCTAGCCTATCCAATTCATCGTTGATACTATCTAGTTTATCCCATGTGTGCTCCAGTTTCTTCCTAACTGCTCTACTGCTACCATATTTCTCTGTGTGCTTTTTTAGTTTTTCTGCCAGTTCTTTGTGTAGCTGAGTAGGTGTATCTGCCATTTGTGTTTGTTTTTGGTCCATTCTGTTTATCATATCTGTCTGGGTGCTGAATGAATTGGAGAGCGCTTTCTGAGTGTCTGTGAGGTTTCTTCTATATACGAGTATCTGTGCCATTTGAGATTCCATATTTGTGAATTTGGGTTCTAGGTTACGTTGTATCTTCTGAGCCTCTTCTTCTATCTTCTCATTGATGCTGCTGCTACTACTCGCTAGGATTCGGTCCGGGATTCCGTTCCACATCGTTGCTCAGCAGTAATCTTTTTCCGTATATATGAGAGGTTCACCATCAACAGGATTGTCCCCAAAGCACACATAATCACACTTGGACTGCCCCTTTCATCCACTTGTATTATTGTTAGCCAGCGCAACAGTGTGTTGTTTACGTCAATCCATGACGTCATCAAATCGTGCGTGTTTTCGTTTCGAACGCCGTTCGAAGTACCAGAAGGAACTGTTTTCCTGATAGTCGACGCTAAATGTGTACCGGCCAAACGCGACAGTAGACATCTCCAGTGCACATCTTCTTATCATCAGCGCGAAGTAACACAGTCCGATGCATCCCAACAGAATCTCCCTCACCCCCAACACTTTCGATCGGTCGCCATTTTCTTTACGTTTTTTTTTTTCAGTTTTGTTGACCCACCAAAGAGGCCTATCCTGGCTTTCCACTTGGCCAGTTCCACCATTCTTAACTGGACTCGCTTCTACTACTATTTGCTGTCTACTTCCATGTACTAGAAAAACTGCTCAAGACACTTCCACAAGTAGAAACACTGATTTCATTCAAAACCTCACACCACCTTGCTTCCTTTCCGCCATCTTGTTGCGCACCCCAGAGAGAGAGAGAGAGAGAGAGAGAGAGAGAGAGAGAGAGAGAGAGAGAGAGAGAGACAGACACAGACAGACAGACACAGACAGACAGACAGACAGAGTGTTTTTCAGACCCATAGAAACTGTAAGTGTGTGGCAGAGATATATGGACGTCAACTGCATTTGATCGAATATTGTCGAAGTGGGATAATGAAGCTCCGGACGTTTTCTCTGATCACCCATCCTAGACATAACAGTCAAGTTGATTTATGTCAGACACAAGTCATCAAAATTGAAGGAAAAGCGGTAGTGCCTGGTGCATGATGTTCATACTGGCAGTCAATTTAGAGGGTCACAGTTTGTTTCCTATCACAATTTTTGGAAACGAGGTACAAACCACCACGAAATCTGTTACCTAATATGCTTTTAATTTTGTTAATGATTCTAGCATAACTAACAATGCCACGGAATCTGTTACCTCATATACTTTTAATTTTGTTAATGATTCTAGCATAACTAACAATGCCACGAAATCTGTTACCTCATAATCTTTTCATGTTATTAAAGAACCTAGCATAACTAACAATGCAATCACTTTCTGGCTCACCCTTTCACCACTTTAAAAAAGGAAGCAAACCAAACTTGTGTTTGACATAGTCCATGCAGATTTAACACCCCCCCCCCCCCCCCCCCCCCCCCCCCCAATCTAATATAGTTGTGAAAACTGCATGCATATGTTTGAAAATCAGTACATGAATCATTTGACAGTTTTCATTGACGAACACAAGATGACGTCAAGACATGAACTGCTGCTCCCAACTCAATGGAATTGGAAAAGCTATCAAACATTATGCACATACTACGTCATTGTTTGTGTCTTCTCTCTTTCAACAACACGCAATCTGGATTTCCAGACAAAAGGCAGGTACCTTAGACCTAGTAAAGTAAAGTAATGTTGCTTATAGGCCAGCCGACCGCAAAGGGCCATATCAGGGCTGTCACCACTATAAAATCAACTTACAAATCATTCATTCACACAAGTCTTTACAATACATCTTCTAAAAACCCATCCGAATTTTGTTAAAAATCGTTTCACTGTAAAATCTCAGATCCGAAGAAAAATGTTAATCTTTTTTAGAATTCAAAGATCACACCAGGCAGAACATCTCTGAAACAAGATTTTCATGGAATCTGCTGTAAAATGTTTGTGTCTCACGTTATGCAAGTCCCAACACTCTAAAAGAATATGTTTCATTGTGAGTGGCGCATGACATGGAATGCACCATGGAGCTTCTTCACTCTTTAAAAGGTATGAATGAGTAAATTACGAATGGCCGGTGTGCAGCCGGCATAGAACCGTTTCTTCTTTGCGACCACCAGACGTGGTGAGAGGAACTCTTTTAGGTTTGGACGATCTGAAAGAGTTTTGTATCCGTCTGTGTATTCCAAGGTTTGGCCGGATCTGAAAGAGTTTGTTATCCGTCTGTGTATTCCAGTCCTCCTGCCCGAGGTTTCTGACACAATCATTAACTTTTGGTTTTTGATCTGTGTAGGGGATAGATATGTTAGACAGTTTCCCTGTTGTGGTATTCATGGCGAAACGATCAGCCATTTCATTCCCTCCGATGCCAACGTGACCAGGAACCCAAGCCAGAACAATGTTGTGACCATCCGCTTTCAATGAGGTAAAAAGTTAGAAAAAAAAGTGTAAAGGTTCGGGATGCTGGATGTTACGGCCAGCTATCGCCTCCAAAGCTGACAGCGAATCCGTTGTTTGATATTGATGTGGGTAAGACATCCCTCTGAAAAGGAACGCTTTGAGACGCCTGCCCATCTCAATGTTGGGGGTTCGAATCCAGGCAGCGCCAGGGAAAAAGAAAAATATTTTTTTAAAGGCATCCGTCAAAATAGTTACACTGTGTGATGCCCTGCCATCCAGGAGTTCCTCGTCTGAATCCCCGCAATGTGGAGATATTTCTGACAGCAGGTGGACATCAAGGAGTCACCATATGGTTGCAGCATTGCCCCCATATAGTGTAAGGAGTTCAGGACCATTGTATTCATCTCTGTGTCTGTTTGTGTGGGAGCATGTACGCGCTTGCGCGTGTGTGTTGGGGGTAGTCAATAACAATGATATATGAGGATGTTTTGATTTACGCTGACATAAAGTTATATCAAGGAATTGTGAGCAACGCAAAAATACCAACAAGTCGGGGGTGGAGGGTGGGGAGTGTGAACAACACTTACATTTAACACATGAATGATAGTGAACATTACTGATGTGGTGGCATTTCAATTGAAAAGACATGATGACACCTCAGGTATTTGTAAACATCGCTGATATATTGACGATTCAGGGGACTGTAAATTAAAAAGACATGATGACACATCAGGTAATTGTAAACATTGCTGATATACTGACGATTCAGGGGAATGTAAATTAAAAAGACATGATGACACCCCAGGTAATTGTAAACATTGCTGATATACTGATGATTCATGGGATTGCAAATTAAACTGACATGGTGACACTTCAGGGAAATTGTAAACATGGATATACTGACGATTCACTTACTCAGACTTAGACGTAGATACTCCCGCGTCTTGTGGCTCATGAGGCAGTCAAGGCAATCCACTGTGTACAGTCCTCAGCCAGTTTGCTAGTGTCACTCCCATTCTGTGTCTGAGGTCTCTCTCCACTGTCTGTCACCAGCTCATCCTGGGTCGTCCTCTTTTTCTCTGGGGTCCATTTAATGGCCTGGTTTGCAGGTCTTGATGAGGGTAATTTCAAGACATGACCCAGCCAGTGGAGGCTCCGTCCGCAGACGATGGTTGACACGGGGAGCTGTTTGGACCTCTCCCTTTCCTCTTCATTGGAATAACGTCTGACCATTTGATGCCCAAGATCTTACGTAGGCACTTAGTGTCAAATGCGTCGAGTTTCTTCTCCTGGGTGGTCTTTAGTTGTCAGGTTTCACAGCCATAAAAAGTGTTGAATTCACACTGGAGTTACAAAATTTCAATTTGATTCCGAGGGAGAATTTCTGCTGTTCCATACTGAATGCTGATGTTGCCTTCTCAATACGTCACTTCAGTTCATGGTCGAGGTCATTGGCGTTGTTTATGGAGCTGCCTAGGTATGTGAAGTTCTTTACTTCTTCCACTTGTATTTGGTCGATGAGAACGTCTGTTGGCCCTTGGTGTTTACCGGTGAGCATGTTTTTAGTTTTTTTTTTTTTTTTGCCCTGATAATGAGGCCGATGTTGCTGGCAAACTTGCTGATATTGTCTACAAGCACCTGCAAATTTTGAGTGGTGCTTGCAAGAGCGACGTCATCGGTAAAATCCAGATCTGAGAGGCTGTTTCCTTCTGTCCACTTGCTTTCCTTTCCAGGGGTTGCGTATTTCAAAACCTAGTCAATGGCAAGTGAAAACATGAGAGGGAGAGGGATACAATCTTTGCCTTACCCCAGTGACAACTTCAAACCAGTAACTGTAGCCATCTACGTCCTGACTCTGCTTGAAGTTTATGTAAATCTGCTCTACAGCCAACACACAACTTTCTCTGGGATGCCGTAGGATTTCATGATTTTCCACAATGATGGTCTGTGGGCACTGTCAAATGCTCTGGTGAAGTCAATGAAGCTGATAGCCCAGGGGTACTTGGTGCTCTCCATACTTCTCTCGATGATCTGTCTTATGAGAAGATCTGCTCTGCACAGGATCGTTTCGGGCGGAAGCCTACTTGTGTTTCCCTGAGCTCATTGTCCACTATGTCGTGCAGTCAGTTGAGGATGACCTGGCAATACACATTCCCTGGTATCAACAGTAGAGTAACTCCTCTCCAGTTGTCGCACTCTGAGTGGTGACAATTCAGGGGATTGTAAATTAAACTGACATGGTGATACCTCAGGGTATTGTAAACACACGCTGGTGTGATGATGCTTCGGAGGACTGAAATTTGAACTGCCATGATGATACCTCAGATCATTGTCAACAACACTGATGTAACGGAGGACTGAAATTTGAACTGCCATGATGATACCTCAGATCATTGTCAACACACACTGATGTACTGATGTATCAAGGGATTGCAAATTGAATTGAAATATTGATACCTCTGAGCATTGAGAACGATACTGGTATACTGATACACCTGGAGATTTAACGCTGATATACTGACATATCGTGACCTTGTAAACAAGGCTAATGAAAGACACAAAAGAGGACTGTGGATAACGTTGAAATGTTCAATACATCAGGGAACTTTGAATAACACTGACTTACTATCATAGGCTGTCTGTCTGGGTGTGTGCATGTGTATGTGGATAAAAGAGATCTGGGAGGCAATGAGGGAACAAAAAGAGAAACGTCATCGAGTTCCGCCCCTTCCGTAAACAACAGGGATATAAAACACATTTTTGACAGCATAGATTTCACATATGATCTGAATAGAGGAAACTTCAATGCTCACACTCATTCAATCATAGCAATCAACAGTACAGCCTCAGAATGACGGTCACTGTCCAGGGGGTGGCAAGCCAAAGTATCCTGGAAGGTGCCACAATGTAATCATTGTGCTACAGTGTTATCTACAATGTAATTATTGTACTACAGCGTTGCCTACAATGTAATCATTGAGCTACAGTGTTATCTACTATGTAATTATTGTACTACAGTGTTACCTACAAGAATGCCTCTGAACATGCTATACAACATCCAGTGAAACCAACGCCCAACGTGCAGGGGAGTTCTCTACTGCACTCTCTTCAAATTAGATCGGATATACAACAATAACCAAATTCTTCAGTCTCAAACGTAATGTTATAAACATACTTATACATAAAGAGTGATCAGCCCAAACCCTAAAATAACGTACCAGGGGGTTGGGAGTGGGGAGGGTGATGGTGTGGGAGGAGTGGGATGCTTCTCATCAAGAAAGAAAACGAGTTATTTTATAGGAATGTCTTTTCATTTCCGAAATTCTCCCAGCCGAGATGAGTTTCTACGAGCCGAGGCCAAAAGATGGGAGTCGTCCAAAATCCATGGGCAGGATACCACCAAAACCTTATCATTTCCTTTTTAGTTCACCTCCTTCTCACTGCTGCTCAGTTACAAAACTTTGCCTTACACTTATAAGTGAATGCTGCTAGGTTAAAGAAAAAGACTACATACCAATGCCAAACAAAAGGAAAAGCCACCGCCTTTGCAAAATGACAAAAATTGGTCTTTTTCACCCCAGGCAAAAATTACACAACAGGTCCTTTCACGTTAACTCCCCCCCCCTCTCTCTCTCTCTCCCTCTCTCTCCAACTCTCTCTGTCTCTGTCTCTCTCTCTCTCTGTCTCTCTCTCCCCAAGTCCCATGAAATGTTGATCTTTGTTGCTTTATGACACCACTGGAAGTAACACCCAAATGTCCAGCTTGAAGTTCCTCCTTAACTGTTCAGAAAGCCTCACTTCTCGCTGCCCTGCACCTCAAGACAAACGTGACCAAGGCAGCAGTCACAGGGTCCATGGCTGCTTCTTCATCTCAAGACAAACATGACCAAGGCAGCAGTCACAGGGTCCATGGCTGCTTCTTCATCTCAAGACAAACATGACCAAGGCAGCAGTCACAGGGTCCATGGCTGCTTCTTCATCTCAAGACAAACATGACCAAGGCAGCAGTCACAGGGTCCATGGCTGCTTCTTCATCTCAAGACAAACATGACCCAAGGAGCAGCACACAGGGTCCATGGCTGCTCCTTCATCTCAAGACAAACATGACCAAGGAAGCAGTCACAGGGTCCACGGCTGTTCCTTCATCTCAAGACAAACATGACCAGGCAGCAGTCACAGGGTCCACGGCTGCTCCTTCATCTCAAGGCAAACATGACCAGGCAGCAGTCACAGGGTCCACGTCTGCTCCTTCATCTCAAGACAAACATGACCAGGCAGCAGTCACAGGGTCCATGGCTGCTCTTCAACGCCAGCTCCTCCAAGAAGCTAGTGGCACAAAAGAGAGGGTAAAAGATGGAAATTTTGATCAATTTTCCTTTTCTTTTCTTCACAGATTGGAGGAGAGGAGAGGTCAGAATCAGAAAACCAAAAATGTCATAAAAATGATATTTCATCTTACGATTTATGACACATTTGGCAATTTGGAAGAAAAAGGATCAAAATGCAGAAGAACGCGGAAAATGAATTTTCAAACTCTGAACTGGCTTGATGGGAAAAGGATGAGAGCAGGGGAAAATGGGATACTAAAGCCCTCAAGTCGCTCACACACTACTGTGGTGAACTGAGGGTGGCCAATCAGGGTGTGTGTCCAAATGCACCCTTCTCACAGGACACAGCCCAGTCAGTGACAACTAAAAGCAAAACCTTTACCAAGAGAAAGTGGGGATAAATGCATGGACCAAAAGAACAGGCAGCTAATGCCTAAAACTTTTTAATACGACCAGAAGGCCCTGACACACATGGACATACTGACACATTGTGAACAACACACCGACATTATGACATGTCAGAGGATTGTGAACAACACTGACATTGTGATGCATCAGAAGACATAGAACAACACTGACATTCTGACACGTCAGGGAAGAAATGTGAACAACACTGACATTGTGACGCATCAGGGACAGAGAACAACACTGATATTGTGACACATCAGGGGAGTATGGACAACACTGACATTGTGACACATCATGGGACTGTGAACAACACTGACATTGTGACACATCAGGGGACTCTGAACAACACTGACATACTGACACATCAGGGAATGATCAACATTGACATGCTGATGCAACAAGGAATGGTGATTTTCACTGACATACTGTGAACAGCACTGACAATGTGACACATCAGGGGACTGTGAACAACACTGACATTGTGACAAATCAGGGGACTGTGCACAACAGACATGGACACCACTGCTGGCCAACCAATGTTCAGCATTTGTCCGGGGGTGGACTACTTCACAAGTCAAACAACACAAACAACATAGCCTTTGGGGTGAATGTGTCAGACTGTAAGTTCAGTAGTGGAGCATATACAGCACACCAAGGGGTGTCCTTCGGGATGTGCGGTCCATTCATTCCTTACTGTGGACTGCGTGTTAAAGCACCCCAAGATAAATGTGTGCGAGTGCAGTCTACAGGCTCAGCTATTGGTGTGATTCCAGGAACTGGACAACTATATTTCATTATAGATACTACATTACGTCTATTGAGTGCAATAGTAATAGCTTGGATGAATCATTATTTGTCTATGACAGAATATCTATAGTGCATTCCAATATACCTCGCGTGACCGTTTCGTTGATGACAGGCACATGTACTTCTCCTCTAAAACGTATACAGAGACATTCTGGCTATATAGTGTTTCCATTCACTGTAAATTCTATGAAAACAGAATGCGTGTGCCAGCTGAATACATCACCATGATTAGTGTTCAACAAAAACAAGAAGCGTGCAATATTGGTGAAACGCGTCATATGACCAAATATGTATACAGAAAATCAGACTCAAATCACAGTGTGTTGAACATGTGATTGATTGGAATCTAAATCAGCTGAAATAATACGTGCATCATACTTTAATATATATATTGTTAAAATTTATCACTGCGCTTATTGTCTTAAACTCTACCTGTCTATGTTGTTTAAAAACGCTGTAAACATCAAACTACCCAGTGGTTTGTTCAACTGTTCAGTGCATTATTATCCCACTTTCCAACACCACCTGCACTGTAATCACAATGTAGAGTGTGAAGACGGACGGGATGAAACAGAGCACTGCCCCTTCAGCAATGCTGAGTGCCAGGGATTAGTTGCTTCACGAAACAAGTGCTACAAACTGCTTGAAGCTGAAGTCTTCTCTGAATATGAATGTCTTCAATTTGGTGGAAGACTAGGGTCTGTCAAAACGAGAAAGGAGCAGACAGATTTACTACATTTCTTCAGGCATTGTCAGCGTTTTTATGTGTTCATAGGCTGCATCGTGGGTTGGAGGGCCCAACCATTTATGTATAGAATGTTCAGTAGATGGTCAGACAATACATTTTATCTACAATAATAATCACTTTGTACTTGGCTCTTCTCGTTGGTTCTCTCATTCCACATTAGACAAACTGGCTTATGTTGAATCAATGCGGATTTTGTTTGAGCATGTTTCTATGTCCATGTATTTCAAGAATGCATCTATATTGTGTGAATTACAAATAAAATCGCGTGGTTCATTTGGTTCCCACAACTCGTCAGAATACGTACACATGCACGCAACTACTCAACGTCCTCGTATACACAACAGTCTTTGTTTCTATGCCAGGATGATCACATAACTCTTGTGTCGTGTGATTCTGACTGCCATAGAACAACGCATCTAAAACACTGTGCTACTTTACACGTGGCTGAGGAGCAGCAGACTGACATGGTTCATCTTGGACGAAGATTCCTATACACCTACGCCATGTTCACATGTGATGATGGCATCACAGCAGTCCATTACACCATTGTGTGTGACTTCAGAGAGGATTGTCCAGACAGAAGTGATGAGTCGTTCTGTGAACATCCTTTGTGCCCCTGGTTTTCTGTGTGTGCTCTAACGGCCATGTATGTTACTCAGTCAGCTTTGTAACCAGTACTCAGACTGTGGGGATGACTCAGATGAAGCTGCTTGTCTTGGCAAACACTACTTTGGACAGTTGGTGGGAAATGGGGAAAACGTAAAACAGTTGTTTCATGTGAATCTGGATGGGACAGGTAATTTTGTTCAGCAGGTTATGTCACCCGATGAACCCATGTCCTCACAGCCATTATCGTTGTCAAACTGAATGGCTGTATTGTCTGCCTGTCTACACTCGCTGTAATGGATGGTTTGATTGTATTGATGGTGAAGATGAACAAGACTGTGAAAGTATGACATGTCCAGGGTTTTATAAATGTCAAACTTCCACAGTCTGTGTGCATGGAGAACATCTGTGTGATGGCTGGGGACAGTGTCCACAGCGGGACGATGAACTGGTATGTGACTTCACCTGTCCACAAGGTTGTCTGTGTCAAGGTCAGGTGGTTGTATGTAACAGGCCATTTCTTGCTGAGGCATTTCCTCAGTTGAGGTACGTGGACGTTCCAAGTTCAAACATGTCACTGGCTGACTTCACTGACAATATGTATCTGGTTCATTTGAGTTTATCCCATTGCTCCATTTACAACGTTTCATATACTAAACTTCTCAACTTGAAGTATATCGATCTTGCCAATAATCATCTTAAAACACTCAGTTTGGGTGTTTTTCTTTGAGATACCACAGTTAACTAGTTTATCTTTAAGCAACAATCCTCTCAGCAAAATAACCAGTGAAGTGAAGAAGGCTATCCATTATAACGTAAAACGAGTTGACTTTTCGGAAACACAACTCAGAATTCTTCACAGTGAAATATCTTTATACTGGCCTCTCCTCGTATTCTTTAACATATCATACTCTGCTGTTGAAACCATCGGATCGAAAGGTTTTAAAAATATGCCACGACTCAAACAGCTGGATTTATGGGGGAACATTGTAGACAACTTTCCTCTTGATATGCTGTCAAAGTCAAATCATTTAGAAAGCACATTTTCAACAAATATATAGATTTTGCTGCAAGGCTTTACTTCCTAAATCCTCGGGTGAAATTAATTGTATCGCACCTCACTCTGTGCTCCCTTCATGTACAACGCTGATACCATCTGATCTGTACAGGGTGTTCTTTTGAGTCATTGCAACCTTTGCTTCAGTTGGAAATTTGCTTTGCATGGTCATTTCTCGTGCAGTCCAGAAACTGATGGGAAGCCAAATGACGAGTGCTGTTGTCAACTTGCAGTGTGCTAATTCCTGTATGGCAGTTCATTTGGGCACTGTTCTGGCAGCACATTATCTGTTTTATGGAACATATTTACAGAATGAAAAAACGTGGACAACCAGTGTACCTTGCAAACTGGCAGGGTTTCTTTCCTGTCTATCCAGTGCAGTGTCAGTGTTGATTCTGTGGTTCATCACTTTCTGTCATATTATTGCGCTTTGTTTTCCTCGCCGTTCATGCACATTGAACAATCAGTTCACAGTTACAGGTTGTGCATTAATATGGGTCACTGGAATCGTGTTCTCATTAATTCCCTTTCTTCCTGGCCTGTCTCACTGGGGCCTCCAGGGTCAGTCTGGTCTGTGTCGTCTGGCTTTGTTTGACAGCCGTCAGTCCAAACAAAACTTCACATGGTTTATAGTTGCTGTGGCAGTCAATTTTACTTTGTGTGTGATGATTGTAATTGCTCAAGTTGTCATCTACAGAAAAACACCAACACATAGAATAACACTCTGTCCCACACTGCGACCAGTGTACTCTTCTGTGCACGTGATGGGGAAAGTGACCGTCACTGATGCTGCCTGCTGGTTTGCATTCGGACTGGTTACAGTGCTGAGGCTGTATGGTGATAGCAGATTTGATCATGTCCACAACACAATGGTTGTGTTCGTGTTACCGCTCAACTCTGCTCTTGACCCGCTGCTCTACGTGTGGGCTGTTAAAACCCAGTTCCAACGACAAGCAATGGAGAGAAAAATCACTACGACTACTGCAGTCACGGGCAGCTATGGTAGGACACAAGAACATGGATTCAACTAACAAAGAAAATGACACACAAACAAAATGATGAACAAGTGTCATTTAGCTGTATGCAAAACAACAAACAACAAGAAATCCTTAAAAAAAAAGACACCCCACGTAAAGGTACTGGTTAATTTCGACTGTATTTGAGCAGAGGTGTGTGTGTGTGTGTGTGTGTGTGTGTGTGTGTGTGTGTGTGTGTGTGTGTGTGTGTGCGTGCGTGTGCGTGCGTGCGTGCGTGCGTGCGTGCGTGCGTGCGTGTGTGTGTGTGTGTGTGTGTGTGTGTGACATTATAAAGCATAATCGTATCCTGGTTTTTGACTTTTTTAATATAAATCTGGTGTGAGTTCATCAAAAATTGTCTATTAGCTGTTGTTAATTGTGTAGTTCAGAGGCAATCCTAATATCAAATGTTTCTCTATTTCAGGCTCTTTCCTCTTTTAACTAAGCCCTCTTTAAAGTTGATTCCCCGTCTCATGTTCTGTTTTGCCTTTGTGTGCCACTTCTGTTTTGGTCTTTCTTCCTTTGATTCTACCCCTATTTTTCTTTGGCCGTTTTCCCCCTCCTGGAGCTGTTACGTCCATGAATTCTGTCGTTTCTCTTCTGTGCTTTCTTCCGACAGTTCTATCCCTTCCCCCTTTAGTCTTTTCTTCCATGTCAGTTGCTTGTATTCCTATTGACTTTTGCTCCCTGAGTTCTACCTTTCTTGTCTCATCTTTCCTTCTTAAGTTCTGTATTTCCTGCTGTTTTTTTAGCCCTCAGTTCGGCTAATTCTCCTGACGTGTTTATTTCCCCTGGATGTAATTGTGTCATTTGTTGTATTTACCACGTTCTCGTTTTCTTCGTTTCTTGCCTCAGTTCAATCTGTCATCGTTTGCGTTCGTCTGTCCACAGTTCTTCCTCAGCCCCCCCCCCCCCTTTTCTTTTTGGTCTGCATTTCTCCTGTTAATTTCACACCTCAGTTCTTGTCTTTCTCCTTTTGTTTTATCTTGCTTCAGTTCTAGTCTTTCACTTTTCTCTTTCCTTTCTTTCCCTCTCAGTTCTAGTAGTTTCTTTGTTTGATTTCATCCCTCAGGTCTAGCCTGCCTCCTTTCCTCTTCCCTCAGGTCTAGCTAACTCCTTTTTCTTCCCTCAGGTCTAGCCTTCTCCTTTTTTTCTTCCCTCAGGTCTAGCCTGTCTCCTTTTTCTTCCCTCAGGTCTAGTCTGTCTCCTTTTTTTTCCCTCAGGTCTAGCCTGTCAGGTCTAGCCTGTCCTCCTTTCCTCTTCCTTCAGGTCTAGCTGTCTCCTTTTTTTTCTTCCTCAGGTCTAGCCTGCCTCCTTTTTTCTTCCCTCAGGTCTAGCCTGTCTCCTTTCCTCTTCTCTCAGGTCTAGTCTGTCTCTTTTCCTCTTCTCTCAGGTCTAGCCTGTTTCCTTTCTTCTTCCCTCATGTCTAGCCTGTTTCTCCTCTTCCCTCATGTCTAGCCTCAGGTCTTTCCTCTTCCCTCATGTCTAGCCTGTTTTTTTCTCTTCCCTCAGGTCTAGCCTGTCTCCTTTCCTCCTCTTCCCTCAATTCTAACCTTTCGTCATCGTATTTCCTGAATTCAGTTCCAGCCTTTCCTTTTTTTTGTCATTGCTTCCCCTTTTTCTTCTTCCTCTGTTTTTCCTTCTTTTCTGCTCTTCCTCCTTTTGTTTCCTATTCTGTTCTGTTCTACTATTTCTTGTTTGGCCTTTCCTTCCCTAATACGTTTTCATTTTATCTGCCCTCAGTTCCAGTCTTTCTCCTTTCCCCGTTTCCTGTCTCAATTTTATTTTGTCTGTTTTTGTCTTTTCTTTCCTGACTCTATCCCTTTGATATTTTGCCTTTTCATCACTCATTTCACTTCTTTCGCCTCTTATCTTTTCTTCCTTCTTTTCTGTTATTTTTTTATTTTTATTTTTCTGGCCTCAAATCTACCTTTCCCATTTTGTCTTTTCTTCTAGCAGTCCTGGTCTTTCTTCTTTTTTGAATTTTTTCCCGCTCATTCGCTCATTTCCATTCTTTCTCTTTTCCCTCTTTTATTTCACACAAATTGTAGTGTTCTACCCTTCTGTCCTAGGTTCGACCTTTTCTACTTTTCCTTTCCTTCCCTTTGTTCCAATATTTTTTTTTTCTTTTTGAAGTATCTTCCCTCAGTTCTGTCCTTTCTCCTTCTTTGTTTTCCCTCAGTTCCTGGTTTTCTACTTTAGTCTCTTCTTCCTTTAGATTGTTTTTTGTCTTTTTTCTTCATGCAGTTCCTGTTTCCTTCTTTTGTCTTTCTTTCGTCATTTCCTCTCTTCCTCTTTATTCTTTTCTTTCACTAGTTTCTCTACTTTCCCGTCTTGTCTTTTTTTTCTCTCTCAGTTGCGTTGGGGCACTGACCGAGACATCATGGCCAGGATAGGCAAGGCGCGAGCAGCGTTCATCATGCTGAAGAACATCTGGGCCTCAGGAGAGATCAGGACAACAAAATTGCGTGTCTTCAATTCAAACGTGAAGTCGGTTCAGCTCTACGGCTGCGAGACTTGGAGAATGACCAAGCAATACAGAAAAAAATTCAGACCTTCATCAACACCTGTCCGAGGCACACATTCAAAATCAGATGGCCGGAAAAAATCAACAATGAAGATCTATGGAAGCAAGCAGGACAGGAACCAGTGGCCTAGCAGATTCTAAGAAGGATGTCAGGCTGGATTGGACACAATCTCAGGAAGCCAGCATCCA
Source organism: Conus betulinus (assembly GCA_016801955.1). NCBI lineage: Eukaryota > Metazoa > Mollusca > Gastropoda > Neogastropoda > Conidae > Conus > Conus betulinus. Next base: position 38,199 of record JADBJO010012504.1, on the reverse strand, counting down.
GCACCACATGCTAAGCCCTGACATGGAACCCGCAGGGGAAAAGGAAAGGAAGAGAGGCCGACCTCGCAGCAGCTGGAGGCGGGACGCTGAGGGAGAGATAAAGTGGCAGGGGACCAAGGCGGGACACTGAGGCAGTGATAAAGAGGCAGGGGACCAACTGGACAGGCATTCAGCGAGCAGCCCAGAACGAGCGAGCGCGATGGCGGAGTGTTGTCGATGGCCTATGCTCACCCTTGAGCTATGGGCCTAAGTAAGTAAGTTGCGTTTTACTTTTTCTCTTGACTTTTCTTCCATTAGTTACACTCTTTTCATTTTGTTTCTTTCTCGCTCGCTCAGTACCAGTATTCCAAATCTTGCTTTTACTTCACTCTGTCTGCTCTTTCTGGTTTATCTTGGCTACCCTCAGTCTACCTTGAAAAAAATTTTCAAATATTTTCTTCTCTTAGTTTTAAACTTTAGTTTTTCATTCCTCCCCACTTTAGATTTTGTCCCTTTGTCTTTTCTTCACTGGGCTCTAGTATTTCCCCATTTATCTTTCCTTGATATATTTTTAGTCGACTCTTTTTATCTCTCCTTCCGTCAGTTCAAATCTTTCTCCTATGAAGTGTCTTTCATTACATTGAGTCAGTCTAATGTTATAGAAGATTTGAACAAGTATAGTCATTTGGTTGTGACTGGATACAATGTACTGAATCATGTAGGTAGTTGTTTAGTTCTTTCTGTCATTGCTTGTAAAGCATACATAACCTTTTCAAACATATTTATCTAAGGAAAGTGTATGTTGTACGTCTGTGGAGAGAATTACATTAGTACATTCTTAAACAATTCTGGATGGGCATGTCCCAACTAAATGCATCGTCTTCATTTCATTGTGATAGAGGAATTTATTCAAGCCAGGCATGCAAAACAAAGCCCATTCAGACTCAGAATTTTTAATCATAAGTTCTTGAAAAATCCAAAGCTCACCTGATCATTTTGATAATTTGTCTAAAATCATTATCCATGCCTTCAAAGGGAAGGTCATTGGTAATTTAGAAAACAAAAAAAAAAAAAACAAAACAAAACAAGAAAAAAAACGACGTTGACTTCAATACAAGGTAATTAAAAGGAGTTTTGTTTTGCTTTGTTTGTTTGTTTTTATCACTTCTGTTATAAGAATACCTAAAGATTTTAATGCATCCAAAATATTTTTCATCTCTTTCTAGTTAATGTGTGTGCATCTCGAGCATGCCTTTGTACACACTTGGCCAGTGGCAGGGACACAGCTATGTCATACGTGTGTCACACAATACAAATGCACACTTTATGAACAAAATTAGCCTCACTAAAACAAACGATTCTTAAGACTCTAAGTGAGTGTAAAAGACGTAATGAATGTCAATATTTTAAATTTCCTTCTCCAAGCTCTGATTACAGACAAACACGTTGCTGCCAACATGCGTGCCAGTCTCTCCTGCTTGAGAAAAGCCTTCCACAAATAAAGTTTATAAAGTTGCTGCTTTTGAGGAAACAACAATAATGGGAACACACAAACAAAAACAAAATGAATGAACAAACGCAGAATCAACTCAAAAAAGTATCTATGCAACTCTTACAATATTTGAGATGCCACATGCCCTTTCCACTACGGGAATTCAAACTAGCCAATCAGACTTGTAGTTTTTGTGCTCCTGGCCTTGATAACATCCCTAATAAACTTCTGAAACATATCCCAGGAATGTGTTATCTGGGATCTTAAGAAAGTGTATAGTCTTGTCTGGACCACAAGGTAATTTCCAAACTCCTTCTAGAAAGCTCTTATTATTCCAATTTCAAATCTTGGTAAATTGTTGACCAGTACTACTAAGAGTTACCCAACAGCTGTGAATAGTTCGTTTGGTAAGCTGATGCAACATGTGAACTCTTTTCTGATGTAGGAGCTGGAAACTGACTGACTTTTGACCACAGAACTGTGTAGTGTTACCAAGTTGCATGCTGCAGTTGCACATAGTGTTGGTCAAATTAGTAACTAGACTAATGAATGAAACATGTTTGTTTGATGGTTTGTGTTCAGGGGTAAAAGGGAATTGATAAAAATATGTTTTCTTTCTTTCTTTATTCTCTGGGTACTCAAAAAGGGCAACAACTGCTATACTGACACAGACTGAATGAAGAGCCATCTGTCTTTGATGCACCACGAGTATCATAGAGTGATTTTTTCTTTTATGACACATATTCAAATAGATTGAGGGAATGCTTGATCATCACTATGATCTCCAAGGTAAGTGATATTGATTGTAACAGAGCATTCACTAATCCTTTTTTGTCACAGACTCAAGGCTGTCTAACTGTTGTTCTCATACGAATCTTGTTGCGAATCATTAAGCCTGTTTTAAAAAAGCATGAAAACAATGCAAAAGGAAACGAAAACTGAAACCCAGTGTATACTGAAAATGTTTTATAGTTAAGAATCAAGCAGCACGAGGCAGAACAAATAATAATGATGAAATCACAACAATAACAACAACAACAACAACAATAATGATAGTAATATGATGATGATAATAATAATAATAATAATAATAATAATAATGATGATGATGATGATGATGATGATGATGATGATGATGATGATGATGGTGGTGATGATGATGATGATGATGATGATGATGATGATAATAATGCACTTAAGACGACGTCGTGTAGAGGGTACAAGATACAGAAATTTCCTGATGCAGTTTTGACGACGTTGCATAGGCGGTGGGTGTAACCACAATCTGAGCTGTGATTGTCCACTGTGCAGGTAGCTTATGTTTCCACTCGCGTCGCATTTTGTTGTCAGCTCTAATAGCACACTTAGTGTGAAGCTTGCAGGGCTTGGTGGCTAATGCCAGTGTTCGTCCATTGTGCAGAGCTTCTCCCTCTATCCCCCACCCCTCTTATTTCCCTGTCATTCAGTCGGCTAATTTTCCTGTTGTTTGCTTATCTAACTTTTGGTATTGCTGGAATGTTGATTTTTTTGGTGTTGCCATTTAGTTTCATTCATATGTGATTTGTGACATGCTATTGACGCTTTTGTTGTGATGACTGAGTTGAATTGTATTATGTGCTGTGCACTCTTGCACTGGACAACAGCTTGTGTTTGATTAGAATCCCATGTGCAAGTACCATATTGGGCTGTATGACTTAAGAATGACTGATGCGAGAAATGTATGATTGCAAATAATGAAATTTGTAAATATAATGACCATTTAATGCGTTATATGTTGTACATTGCTCGACTTATAATAGATACGGAGGGTCATGAACAACTCTCTAGTCTGAAGAGTGTGTGAGAATGTAAAACAATAGAGGCTGTATTCAGGTTCATCCTCCATTGTATGTATAGGTCTGTGATAACCTGCTTTGTATAAACTAATCATGCTTTAGTTAAAGTTTGAAAAAAACATTCCCGAGAATATCTCAAACAAAACCTTAAGCATACGTATCATCCACATATACCAGCTAAAGCAAACTTCGGACATGGAAAACAAGATCGCTCAATTCTGTTTTAAGTGCAAATAGTGTTGTCCAATTAGTTAAGAAGAGGTCAGTTGCAGGTTTGTCTGTTTGTATGTTTGTTTGTTGGTTTGTTGGCTATTTTTGGTTGTCTTTTGTTCCTTGTATTGGTGATTAGATTCTTTGATTCATTTTGAGTTGAATGCTTTGGCGATGTCTTGAGAATGGTTATAGTTGATTTGAATTTCGTTGCAATGCCTATGGACATGTTCTGTGATATTGGGTATATTATTGCCTGTGTGTATTGAACAAAGACATGCCTCTCTGTCTCTTTTTTTTGCTTGCACACACACACACACACACACACACACACACACACACACACACATATATATATATATATATATATAAAATATAGGATGGTAAATAGGAAGTTTTAAAAGAAGTTTAAAAAATCAACAGATCTGTTTCGAGCGCTGGCTCTCCTCAGGATGGTTTTGGGTCGCCTACTGCCGGTGTTATATGGCCTAATGTCACTGTTCGCATGTGCGGGTTGGCTGCACGTGTTGTTCGGTTTTTCGGGTTGTTTACAGTTCAGGGTGCGTTTGCTGACGACGATTTCCATTTGTGCCTGCAGTTGTTTACTATTTCTACTTTAGTATCTAGGGTTGCTAAGTATGGTTTGCATAGTATTAACCATTTTTCTGTTGAACATAGGTTGCATCTTTTTGAAATGTTATTGTATGGTGATGCCCTTTTAATGATTTTCCAGGATATGTTATAGTTTTTTTTGTCTTTAAGTCTCCAAATATATTGCTCAGTTCTGTTTGGTTTTTGTATTTTTCTTTGTTGAATGACTGTTTATGGTTTGCGTATCTGGTTTTGAAGTGATTTTCCGCGATCCCTATGTATGTTTCTTTTTCATTTTCTGATGTCACAGTGGCTTGGTATACAATGTTGTTATAGAGGCACTTGTTGCTTAAGGGACACTGTTCTTTTGTAGTACAATTGCAGGATTTCCTTTCTTCACCCTTCTTTGCTGCTTTGCTTTTCATTTTGTTGAATGAATCAGTTATATTTTTAAGGTTAGGCATGCATGAATATGATAGTTTGATGGTGTTTTTTTGTTGAATATTTTGGACAGTTTGTGTTCTTTTGGGAAGGATGCTGTCAAAATTTTGAAAAAGTCTTTCCCTACTTTTGTTTTTACTCGTCCATCATATGGAGGGTTGTACCATGTGATTTTCCTTTTCCTGCTTTTTTTGTTTTTTGTTCATGTTGTTATCTGGGTTGTATTGTAGTTTGTAGCTGTAACCACTTTTTTGCAATGCCTCTTGGTATTCTGCTGCTGCATTGTTGAATACTCTGTCATTATGTGACAGATTAGATAATCTCTTGTTTATGCCATTGGGTATGGTTTTAGTATAGATGGTGGGTGGTTGCTATTGATGTTTACATAAATGGGTGTGTCATTAGGTTTTTCTTGTATGGTTTATATGTGGTTGTTGAGGAGGTCAAGTGTTATGTCTAAGTAGTTCACGACCTTTTGTTTGCTTCGATGGTGATTTTTAAGTTATGGTTTTGAAAATTTTGCATAGTTTTTTTTTTCTTGTTTTCTATGGTTCTTGGATTGTTGTTTAGCGCAGCGAGGCCGTCGTCTCTGTACAGTCCGACTTGCTTTCCGAGTTGTTTTTGGATGTTGGATAGCATAAACAGTCCGACCAGTTTGCATGTTTCGGCACCGTCATACGATCCCATGGTCACATCAAATGTTGAGTTTTTATTCGTTTTCTTGATCCATGTTTCATTTCTGCTGTAGAGTAAAGTTTTCTTGGGTGTGGAGAATGATATCCATTTCTGACCCTGTTATGTCTGTGTGTTTATTAGCAAATTTCAGAGCTATAGTTAGTAGCTCTTCATCTATGGATGGGGTAGAAGTCTACTACGTCGAATGTGATGAATACTGTGTTCTTCTGTTTGTTAAGATTTTTGAACCATTGGATAACTTCATATGTGTTCTTCCAGAGGTTGTATTCAGTGTTGATTTTATTTTTTATGGTTTTTTTCTAAGATTTTCTTACTTATTTTGCCCAGTTCAGATTTAGATGGGTTTATTAGTCTACATGTTGGGTTGTTGTGGAAATTGGGTTTATGGTCTTTAAGGGTTATGAAGGCTTCTTTTACTGTTGTTGTTTCCACCCTGTCACCTAGATCCATGTGGTGTACGAGTTCTTTTTCTTTTTTTTTCGATGTTGTTGTGTATGGTTTTATCAGCTTTTTTTTTTAATTTTTTTTTTTATAGTTTTTCTGAATGTTTTTATCAAGAAGTTGTGAGTACTCTTTGGTTCCATTTTGTAGTAATTACTGGTTTTGTCAGCCTTCACGAATATTTTTTTTCATTTTGTATTTGTTTTATTTAATTTTTTAATGATGTTTGAAAATCGTTTGATATTTTGAATTCTATGTTGGCTATCATTCT
>JADBJO010012504.1:25000-27500 GCA_016801955.1 Conus betulinus | reverse complement strand
CCCTTGGTGGTTGTGTTAAAGAGAAAAAAAATGCTGGATGTGCCATTTGATCGGAATGTGAACCCACTTACAATGGCTTTGTCCAGGGTCACATTTCATCGTCGTACCAAGTTTGGAGAACATCAGTTCTGTAGTCTCTGCCTGATGTTGCTGACAAACACAAAACCAACACACGCAGGTGGAAAAGAACCTCCTTTGTGGATGTAATGATTACATGGATGGATGTGTGAATTAGTTGATGAATGAGTGAATGAGTGAGTGAGTGAGTGAATGAATGAATGAATGAATGAATGAATGAATTGACATTCATGATAAAATTTCACTAACTTAAAAACAAACCTGTGATTGCCTGTTCTCGTTCACTTAATGACAGACTGAGTGAGTGAGTGAGTAAGTGAGTGAGTGAGTAACTGAGTGACTGCCTGCCTGCCTGAATGATGAATGAATGAATGAATGAATGAATGAACATTCGTTGTAAAATTTCACCGCCTTAAAAAACAAACCTGTGATGGCTTGTTCTCGTTCAATAAATGACTGACGGACTGACTGACTGACTGACTGAATGAATGAATGAATTCATGAGTAAATGAATGAATGAATGAATGAATGAATGAACATTCATTATCAAATGTCAGCGCCTTTAAAACAAAGCTAATCTGCGACGGTCCGCTCTCGTTCAAAGAGGCGCACGCGGCCTGTATATTTCTCTGATTCAAACAGACAGTGGAAACTTAAGAAACAGAGACACACACAAGACAGACAGACAGACGAGCAAACGAACAGACACAGACCCATCCACAGACAGAGAGAGAGACACAGACCGAGGACAGCCGGTTGCCATAGGAACAAAGCGCTTGACAAAAAGCCAAGGCAACTGCTTCCTTAGCTTCTGATGACTCGGTCCTGCTACCTGTTGTCGGCAAAGTTGTCTGATGACTCGGTCCTGCGACCTGTTGTCGGCAAAGTTGTCTGATGACTCGGTCCTGCGACCTGTTGTCGGCAAAGTTGTCTGATGACTCGGTCTTGCGACCTATTGTCGGCAAAGTTGTCTGATGACTCGGTCTTGCGACCTATTGTCGGCAAAGTTGTCTGATGACTGGGTCACTGGTGGTGTTACCATCAGCTGCCTCTGAATGTAAATCATCCCCCGCCCCCTACCGCTGCACTTCCTTCCCCCCTGTCCAATCTTTCCCATCTGTCATAATCGTCAATCAAATTCAGCACAAGCTGTGACGTAAAGACTACAGCGGTACCAAGCAATTTTCGACTTTAGAGGAGTTGTGTGGTGGTTTTTTTTTTTTTTTTTTTTTTTTTTTTTGGGGGGGGTGGGGGGGGGGGGGGGGGGGGGGGGGGGGGGGGGGGGTGCGGGTGGGGCAGGAATCAGGGTCGAGCGGCTCGAGAGGGTTAATGGGACACACACACACATATATATATATATATATACATATATACACACACACACACACACACACATACACACACGCGCGCGCGCGCACACACACACACAGAGGTTAGTGGGTAGTGGAAGAGGAAGAGGGAACATGGAGTGCAGTGACACAAAGAGAATCTAGAAGCACTCTTTTTATAACCCCCCCCCCCTCCACACACACACACACACACACACACACACACACACTTCTGTCCATTAACACCTCTCCCCTTCCGTTTGTGTCACTGCACTCTATTTCGAAACTTATCCCCCCCCCCCCTCTCCTTCTCCCCTCCTCGCTTCTCACCCCTTCTCTTTGAATCACTGCACTCTATTCCTAAACGAAGCCCTCACATCATCCCCCCCCCCCCCCCCCCCATCTTTCTGTCCTTGAACATCTCTCCGCTTTCTTTTTTGTTTTTTTTCCTTTTTTTTTGTCATTGCATTGTATTTCTCAACTAAATTGTCTCCACTTCTCCCCCGCCCCTAATGCTTCTCTTTGTGTACCTGCACTCTATTTTCAAACTACATCCTCCCCACTTCTCCCCGGCTCCTATGACGCTTCTCTTTGTCTAACTGCACTCTATTTTCAAACAACATTCTCCCCACTTCTCCCCCTACCCCTAACGCTTCTCTTTGTGTACCTGCACTCTATTTTCAACTACATTCTCCCCATTTCTCCCCCTACCCCTAACGCTTCTCTTTGTCTCACTGCACTCTATTTTCAAACAACATTCTCCCCACTTCTCCCCCTACCCCTAACGCTTCTCTTTGTCTCACTGCACTCTATTTTCAACTACATTCTCCCCACTTCTCCCCCACCCATAACACTTCTCTTTGTCTCACTGCACTTTATTTCCAAACCATCTCGCTTCTCCATTTTTCCCATTTCTCCCGTTGATGTCCATTAGGAGAGTATGGTTTTTTCTTTTTTAAGTTTGTCAAGAAGACAGGTTCATCAAAAATCTGTTCGTCCATGTTGTATTGTGTCTAAACTAAAACATTGCTTTGCACATTCTTTTAGTGCGATTATGTGTAGACCTACTTCAGCGCGTTTTCTGCAATGCCACC
>JADBJO010012504.1:12500-17500 GCA_016801955.1 Conus betulinus | reverse complement strand
AAATGATACCTAATCTCAAAAAATGAAGTGTGAAAAATGAGGCAACAACATGGAGTGAGAATTTTCTTTGTTGTTGTGTTGTTTATTGTATATATATTTTTCCAGAGCCCAACATTTGGCCCAGTGTTGATGCATAATGATAATGTGATGGAACCCCGTACTTACCGTTGACTTTCTTTTTTCTTTTTTTTCTTTTTTTTTTCTTTTTTTTTTTTTTTTTTTTTTTTTTTTTTTTGAATGAAAAAACGTAAATGTGTATTGTTTGTATGGATGCACCGCATGTAGCCAAATTCTCTCTCTGTCCCTCTCTCCCTCAAGCGTACACACCCGCGTGTGGGGTGTGCGTGCGCGCGCGGGCGCGCGTGGGCGCGCGCGCGCGCGCGGGGCGGGAGGGTGCTCGCGCGTGCTCGCGCGCGCGCGCGCGCGCGCATTCACAGACATGTATGCAGTTGCATACATGTACGCGCGCGCGCACGGGTGCACGCATGTAAGAAATAGTGATTGCCTATAGGAACCCCCCTGCTGCCCCATTTCACACATGTGTTGTCATGTCACTCACTCAACATCCAAAACAAGAGGAAGGACATGAATGGTCAAAATGAATGGTTTTGTTCGTTGTATCAGTCTTCTGTAAATTTCTTTGTATGTTTCTTCCAATTGATTTTAGACTGTATTTTTTTTGTTCTTTTCGTGAATGTATGTCAATTTTGAGTGGAATGTGCTACTTGCTTTTCAAGTATATGATTTCGATGTAGAAAATCCGTATGTGGGATCTGTGTTTTGGCTCCTATGTTATAGTCAGTATGGGGGAGAGGGGGGGGGAGGGGGTGGGGTGATGCGGTGGGGGGGGGGGGGGGGGGGATGAAATGAGAAGGGAAGTTCAAAACTCACTTGCTTGACGTTTTTTTTTTTTTTTTTTTTTTTTTTTTTTTTTTTTTTCCCTCTCCCCTTCCCTCGCGCCCCCTGCCCGACCCTCTGACCCTCTTCCTTTTTTTTTTTTTTTTTTTTTTTTTTTTTCGAAAAAATTTTTTTTTTTTTTTCGAAACAAGTCGGATGGGCTTCCGGGGTTGGGTGGGGGTGGGGAGTTTTAACGTGAATGTGGTGGCTGAAACGTTTTGCCAGATAAATCGACAAATATACCTTAACTCAAGGGAACCTGTTGAGAGGGGTGGATTAGGGAGGGGGTGGTGCGGGGGGGGAGGGTGTAAGACTGAAGTCAAATTATGTTGTGAGGAAGTCTGCCTCTACGACCGCCTTCTTCTTTTATAATATCTTGGTCCCGTGACATCTTTTTCAACCTCATGAGCATCTCTCCTCTCTCTCTCTCTCTCTGTCTGTGTATCTGTCTGTCCGTTTCTTTGTCTCTGTCTGTCTGTCTGTCTGTCTGTCTGTCTGTCTCTCTCTCTCTCTCTCTCTCTCTTACCGGGGAAATGGGAGTAAGAAAAATGAAGAGATACTTAACATTTTATTCATCTAGAAATGAACAGTGTTGTAAAGTCGAATGCCATAACAACGTTCTTTTTCTGTGAAAAATATTGATACCAGTTTTTGCTGTGGATCCACTTCATCTATTGCACTTATGCCTCGCCCAGATTGTCGAGGAGAACTTTTGACTTTTTGATTGCATGTTTTTTTTTTTTTGTTATTGTGTGAACAAGATGTTTAATAGTTGTACATGTACATTTTTTTCTATTTCTATATGTTATATTAGGATCATCTGCATTCAACTGTTTAAATATCAGGATATGTCAGCGATATTGTGTTAACAGAACTGGCACGCAGGGAACTGTTTTAAAGAATACCCTACATTTAAGAAAAAAAACGAAATCATGAATAGTCTTATAGTTTCATCTCTTAACTGTCAGGGTCTCGGTAACTTTCAGAAAAGAAGAGATGTCTTTCAATTTTTGCGACAGAAAAAATACTCTGTATATTTTCTGCAAGACACTCATTTTAGTCAATCAATGGAACGTCAAATCAGAGCGGAATGGGGTTATGAGTGTGTATACGCTTCCAACAATACAAGGTCTAGAGGAGTAGCTATTTTGCTGAATAACAATTTGAATTTAAAATCATAAACACTATAAAGGATGAAAATGGTAATTATGTAATTTTAGTATTGAATACAATGGGGGGAAAAGACATAGTTTTAGTAAATATTTACGGTCCAAATAGAGATGAGCCATCCTTTTTCATGAATATACAAAAAAAAAAATTGAAGAGAGTAAAAAATTCAGGATGTAATTATTGGAGGAGACTGGAATTTAGTTCTTAACCCTCATCTAGACTGTTATAATTACAAACATGTCAACAACCCTAAAGCACAAGAAACTGTTTATAACATGATATCTGATCTTGAACTTGTTGACGTTTGGCGAGAGTTTAATCCAGAAGTTCAAAGGTAGCTAGCTGGAGAAGGTTAAACCAGTACAACAAAAGCCGTCTAGACTTTTTCCTTGTATCAGACTCACTGTTTAGATATGTCAAAGAAAGCAGACATTGTATATGGTCATAGAAGTGATCATTCTCTCATAAATACCAAACTAATATTTAGACAGGAAGAAAGGCAAAAAAGCTTATGGAAATTCAACTCTTCCCTTCTTAAAGACCCCAAATATGTAGAACTAGTCCATGGAACTATAAGCAAAATTAAAGAGCAATACGCAGCATTACCTTACAAACGGGGAAAGTTTTAAGTGAAATTCCTGATGACCAGATTCAATTTACAGTATCAGACCAATTATTCTTAGACGTCCTTTTCATGGAAATAAGAGCAGAAAACTATATCGTACAGCATAAGAGAAAAGAAAAAGACTAACAATTAAGGAAGAGACCCTGGTAAGAGAAATTTCAGTTTTGGAAAACAAAAACTAAGTATTAGTGAAATTGATAAACAGTTACTAAGCAACAAAAGGAACGAGCTGAATGAAATCAGAAAAAAAAGAAAACAGAAGGGGTCATTATTAGATCAAAAGCAAGATGGGCTTCTTGGGGTGAGAAAATAAAGTAAATATTTTTGTTCCATGGAAAAAAGACATTTTGTTAGCAAACAAATGACAAAGCTAATCACAAAGCAAGGTGAAGTACTGTCAGAAACTAATGACCTTGAAAGAAACTAAAGATTTCTATGAAGAACTATACAAACAAAGAGAAAAGACAGAATTAGATATCAGTAATTACGTTACAAAAGTCACAAAACAACGCAAGCAGAAGGTGAAAATCTAGAAGGTTACATAACTGTAGAGGAAGCATCAAGGGCTTTGAAAAATATGCAGAACGACAAAAGTCCAGGAACAGATGGAATACAGTTAACTTTTTAAAAATTCTTCTGGAAACAGTTGCGCTGTTTCGTCGTACGCTCATTAAATGAAGGGTATTTGAAAGGAGAATTATCAATTACACAAAAGGAAGGGATCATTATATGTTTACCGAAAGAAGATAAACCAAAGGAATATCTCAAAAAACTGGAGGCCAATAACGTTACTTAATGTGGTTTACAAAATTGGATCATCATGCATTTCAAATAGAATCAAGTCAGTCTTGCTAAACTTATTAATGAAGATCAAACAGGATTTGTACCTGGAAGGTATATTGGAGATAATCTTAGGACAATTTATGACATGATACACTATCTGGAAGAAAATCAGTTACCTGGGTTACTAGTTTCGATTGACTTCGAAAAAGCATTCGATACAGTAGATTGGCTGTATATGAATGAGGTATTAAAAGCGTATGGGTTCGGTGAATTTGTCCGCAACTGGATTTCAGTCTTTTATACGAACATAAAGGCATACGTAACGGTAAATGGTAAAATGTCAACAAGCTTTATAATCCAAAGAGGCTGTCGCCAGGGTGACCCAATTTCTCCATACTTATTTGTTTTATGTGTAGAATTACTAGCTTGTAAAATAAGAGAAGATACTGATATAAGAGGTATAAAATTAGCAGATACAGAATTCAAGATAAGTCAGTTTGCAGATGATACCACCTGTACTTTAGAAGGTGACAGACGTTCATATGTAAAATTGTTTGATACACTTGATGAGTTTGATGCCATCTCAGGTCTTAAATTGAATTATGAAAAGACTCTAAACGTATGGCTGGTAGTAAGAAAAATTCGAAAGAAAACTTACTTAAACCATAAGCAGATGAAATGGGAACCCACATACATTTAAAATACTGGGGCTATGGTTCACTAATGATTTGTCAAACATGGTTGAAATAAACATGGGAGACAAACTCTTCGAAGTAAAAAAAAATTATTTAGAATTTGGCTACAAAGAACAATAACACCTTTGGGCAGAGTAGCGGTACTAAAATCCTTAATCCTTTCAAAGCTTATCTTTCTTTGGATACTTCTTCCAAATCCGCCACACTCAGATCAAGAAAATTCAGAAAAGTTGTTTTGAGTTTGTGGGGAAAATAAAATGGACAAAATCAAACGCAAATATTCAGTGCACAATACTGAAAATGGAGGGATAGGTATCCCAAAAATTGAAGAATATATAAAGGCATTGAAACTAATGTGGATAAGGAAAATACTAACCAAAAAAAACCAAAAATGGGTGGTAATGTTGCTGTCACAATGTCCAGAATTAGAATCAATTCATAAAATTGGACCGCGGTTTTTTAGTAAAAACTAGTTCTAACGACTTCTGGAGAGATGTTTTTTCGGCGCATATAGTCAATTTTGTAATCAAGTAGAATAAATGAAGGGCATGAACTTGCATCAGAGCCCATATTCTACAATGAAAAATTCAAGATTGCCAACAGGACTTTTCATTACAAGAAATGGACACAAAAATATATATATCTAGTGAAGGATTTACTGGATGAAAACGGCAATTTCCTGCCTTATAGATCATTTAGTCAAAAAATCGGAATGAAAACAAACTTTTTAGAATACACAAGTTGTATACAATCAATTAAAAAATATCAGAGGAGTAGAAATATCCATATTCAAGATAATGCAACCGAAAAAGTGAGTAAAGCCGTACAGT
>JADBJO010012504.1:0-10000 GCA_016801955.1 Conus betulinus | reverse complement strand
ATTCATCTTTATAGCCCACGCCAAGACAAGCAGCAAACACAGTTTGATGTTTTGTGTACCAGTCCTCAGTCACATTTCATATTCAAACACTCATCCTCTCTTAGTTCAGAACACTGCAAACACACACACACACACATACACACACACACACATACACACATACAATCTCTCTCTCTCTCTCTCTCACTATTTGACTTTACAAGACTACAAGCATCACACAGACATGAACCGTGCTTGAGAACAGCATGAGAAATGGGACACTGGCAATGGACATTTCATACTCTGGACAATCAGTCCTTATGACAACACACCCTCTGATGATACAAAGCAGCTGGATTTTGTTTTGGGTTTTTTTTTTTACAAGAAGATGGCCATGACATCATTTTTCAGATGTGAACAGGGAAAAAAAAACCTCTGTGTCTAAAAGTGATACATAGACAGTGGCGCCTGACGGAACAGATAACACTCTTCTTTTGTAAACAAAGCATGAACAGACTTACTGGTCAGTCATCGAGAAAGCGATGTTCATATTAGTTGTTCAGCCACAGGATGGGTTTGTTGTATGAATGGGTCTTATTGGCACAAACTTCTTTTTCTTTGTTCAGAATTATTCTTTCTAATGCCCCACACTTACTGTGCTGCTTTCCTGGAATCTGGTCTCAAGTGTTGCTGTTGCACCGATATCAACCTTGGGATACTGCTTATGAGTAAGTTTCCCTTCATTTCCTCCATCCCTCTGTTCAGTTAGTCCAGTATGAGAAAACTGAATTTTCCTACAAAAACAAGTTTTTGATAATATTTACCTCAAACAACCAGGAAAGCCACCTCCTCTTTTCCCTGCTAAGTGGTGTTGCTTGGGAAAACAAATTTCAGGTAATAGCTCACTCAGATACTCAAAAACTCAAAGAAGGCAAGTCATTCAGTCCAGGAACATAAGAAAGGAAGACTACTTAGCTCCCTTAAGGTTTTGACAGCACCCTAGTTTTGAGCATAGCTTATCCTGGCTATATGGATTAAATCATCAGTTTTGCTTGGGTAAAAATTCAGAAAAAAAAACCTTTAATAAAATTCTTTGCTCATGACACAGAAAGCAAACATCTTCAAGCGTTTTTGTTCTCAAATATCCATACACCATGCTACACGGTGCTCTCTGAGCCCAAGATTCCCAAAGCGTTTACTGGCCCCAGAATGCTTACCGTGATAAAGAGAGCTGCAGTTTCTTACCCTCTCTATCCCTTTCCAACTCTTCCTACTGCAAGCATCCATTTTCTGAAATAGATGCCACCTCACACAAAACAAAAGGCAGAGTTGTCTTAACATGGATTTCTGATGTGCATGCCATTTTATGCTCTGACTGTCATAGATTTTACCATCTGCCTAATGATATTGTTTAGAGGAAATACTATTATCATTCCACCAAACAAAAGGGACAAACACATTACGAAACAAAACATACACGTTTCGACCTCTTTGGTTTCTTCAGGTAAGTTTCAACGCTCATTTTGCACCCAGTTTGAGAAGACGAGTGATTGACTGTTCTTCGTTTTCGTTGTCCTGAATGTTATTTATCTTGCCTGAAGAAGACAAAAGAAGTTGAAACGCATCATGTTTTGTCTGATGCTTTGTTTCTCCCTTTTCTCTGATGGAATAATTACAATATTCATTTTTCTTTTAAATTTCTTTCAACTTCCGCCTGCTGTCACCTCACTTACTGAACTTAGATCGAAAACCAAACAGTCGGGCAATTCAGAAAGGGGACAAGATCACCAAGACTGTGAACTACACAGGCTAGGTTCAGGATATAAAAGTTTGCTCAACTATGAACGGCCATTACATCTTTGTACATTAGTGAGTAGTATATAGTTTTCTGGTTATGTGTCAATTCCTCTTGCGATGTACATGTGCATGTGTGTCTGTAGAGATGTGTGTGTGTGTGTGTGTGTGTGTGTGTGTGTGTGTGTGTGTGTGTGTGTGTGTGTGATATAAGAATGCTGTTCTGCATTTCATAAACATGCCACCTTGACACAAGTGTATATCTTATCCATCACTGCCTCTATATAATTTCCTTTTTAGCACACATGGTATAAATGCATGTGTTATTATTCTTGTGAATTGGTTTATTCACAGTTGTGTAGTTTTTCCAGAGTAAATTGTGTCTGTCAACATGGGTATTTTTCTTTTTTAATCTTTCTTTCGCAGACATAGTATCCCAGCTCAGCAAATACTGTCCATTTGGCTTTGTTCATCACATGAAGTGCTAACACAAGACCTGTGGCTACTCTGAAATGAGTGAAGTCAAAGTCACTGAAGCACCAGTCTTCAGTATGTGTGTGGGCGCATGCCATCTAATCCTACAAGCTTCCTTCGGCAAGGATGGGAACTAATAAGGAAGAGGGCAGAGAGTGAGGTGTAAAATCAGGTGGAAGGATGGTAGGCATGATACCTTTAGGTGTCTAACCAAAGCCAATGAATAGGCTGGGTTGTTTGCTGTGAAACAGTCACATCTTTGCCATTTTGCATATTACATGTAGGAATAAAGCCTAGCAGCAGATATAGAAGAAAAAAAAAAACCCACCATGAACCACTTCACTTTAGAGCTGGAAAAAGTAAAGAATGAAACAAAAAAATAGATTTCAAAATAAAAGGGCAACTCCGTTCTAAAGATATCAGTTATGCTGAACATGAACACGGACCACTTTCTTCACTTGCATGTATTCCTCCGAGTCAGACTCGGCGCTGAAGGAATCTGAGTCGGAAGTGTCGTCGGTGTAGGACCCGATGCCTGGCAGGATGCCTGCCACCTGGGCCACAGGTTTCGTGGTGTCGATCAGCTTCAACAGTTTGTCTTCTGCTGTCGTAGGGCTGCCATTGATGGAGTTTTCACCTGATGGAATAACAAGCAGAACACATGAATTAACTGAAGACCATGAAAGCAGCAGAGAAGAATCTTTACTCATCTGCTGTGAGTGTGCCTTGTAAAGGCATAAAGAATGGAAATGATGGAGAAATGTGGAGGTGCAAACTAGTTATATCTCTTCACTGTTATCTATGACTGCGGACATGCGGAAATTCATTCCATTACTACAACAGGTCCATAAAAAAAAGCTAACTCAAAGCTACTTAAAACTGGAAGCTACTTAAAACTGGATCTACTTTCCACAAAAACCTCAAATCCTATGAAAAATGTTTACAAGTACTAAAAATTCAACAAACAAAATCTTGTGAAACATCTCTGAGTGCTTTCACTGTCTGTTGTAAGGAACTTATGCGTAATGTCATGCTAATCCCACCATTCCACAAAAACCACTGAGGTGCTAATCACATGGTATGCACCACGCCACCTCCTCACCTTTTGAAAAATACAAATGTGTGTAAAAAGAGCAGAATGTGCACAAAATGTAAATAGAATCCATGAAGGAAAAAACACTTTCACAAAACACAAAAAAAATTAGGAGAGAAAAGATGGCAATGGAGCATGCAAAGAGGTGGTCGCATTTTTGGTGTGCTTGAAGAGGACACAGATGGAGAGAA
The DNA here is from genome assembly GCA_016801955.1 of Conus betulinus. NCBI lineage: Eukaryota > Metazoa > Mollusca > Gastropoda > Neogastropoda > Conidae > Conus > Conus betulinus. The sequence goes on along the minus strand of JADBJO010012504.1, from coordinate 6,469 downwards.
GTATCACATAAACTACTTCATGACAGAGGGCAGTCACCATTTTTGCCTAAGCGGATGAAAGCTTAGTATATTGTCATGCTCTGACCTTGTGTGTCATGGAGTTGCAGCAAAATGAAACAGGGCTTAAAAAAGGAGGAGGAAAAAACTACTGAAACTAGGGGGGGTCCGGGGGCATGCTCCCCTGGGAAAGTTTTTTAAAAAAACAAGTGTAAACATATGCCATTTTGCGCTTTCTGGAACAAATGTGATCCTCAAGAGCTTTCTTCCCGCAACCACCGTTACACACTTCTCATGAGCACAGTTTGCACCAAGCTAAACCTGGTGCAGTGACTTTGCGAAGAAAGTCTCCAATGACTTTTCTTCGTCAACTTTCTGAAGTGTCCACTCCCATTTCCACTTGTTTTTAATTGAAGACGTCAAAAAGCCTGACCTGCTTGAACACTGTCTGCGCGCTCCGCCATTTTGTTTTTTCCAAGTAGTCCGACCGGAAACTTCTTCAAAGAAAAATCAGGGGCCATAACTTGCGTGCCACAGATATGAATGCTTGCAAGCCGAACATGGATCCCTTACTCCTTTCGATTTGTTTTTGTCTTTTTTTTTTTCCTGACAAACCAAAATCATGCGGACCATTTTTAAGCCTTGTGAAAGAAATTGACAAAGGCTGTACGATCAAATGGTCCTGTTTGTGGCTGGACCTACAAGTGGACAATACATAATTCAGTGCTCAGATTCTGAATCTCACTGATTAGCACTCTCACAGAGAAATACTGTTCAGTCTGTAAAAGCACCAGTCCATGATGCTGACACATGGGGATCCTCCGGCCAAAGACTTTACCTATAGAAAATGCCTTCCAGTCTCCAGGGAATTGTTAGCAATTTCTGCTTTTCCCTGGGTAATCTGCACCACCCTGTTTCTTCTTTGCAACTACCAGTGGCAAGTGATGAAACCTTTTATGTTTAGCTGCATTTGAAAACATTGATCATCTGGTTGTGTCTTTAGTCTTCTTGCCTGAGGTGCATGACCTTGCTCTGAACTTCAGAATTCAAATCACTGTAGTGGATACATGATCTGCACCATTCTTTGTTTGTGGCTTTCTTTACAAGCTGACTGGTAACCTCACTGCCTTGAATGCCAACGTGAACCAAAGCATGAATGACAGGTGGATTGCCGGACAGCTGTCATCATTGAAAGTAAGGATTTCCTGCATCAAGCTGCATCTTTGCATAAGATCTTTCAAAAAGTGCACGCAGTTTCCTCAGCCTGAGCTCAGTGAGAAATGGCTGTGGTGTGATGCAGTTCCCACACACATACAATGGATGCTGGTGTCTCCTGTGCATGGGCATGTGCACGCTTGCTTGTGTGTGTGTGTGTGTGTGTGTGTGCGTGCGTGTGTGCGTGTGCATGTGTGCGACTGTGTGTGTGAGCACACACATTCACAGTATAAGCGAGTGTGTTCATGTGTATGAACGTGTTTATAAGTGTGTGTGTGATATGTGTGTGTGTGTGTGTGTGTGTGTGTACATACGTATTTGAATGACTTGTTCATCCACCTCTCATTTTCACCTTCCCATGCCCCCCACTCCCTGTTCTTCAACTCCTTTTCTCCACCAGCTCATCAAACTCATCACAGAGAATTCCCTCTCCACTGTTCCTACCACAGTGTATTGGCTGATCTGTTGTTTGTTTGATCTTCTATTGTCGACTTGACAATGAACTGATCTTGTCTGTCCATTTAGTGACTTAGTTTGCTAGTTAGCAAGTTAATTTGCTGGTTACTTAGTTTCTATCAGCTCGCTTGGAAGATAGTTGTTTAATTTTACTTAAAACTTTCAAGTGTGTGTACTTTCATAAGTTGTAATCTAGAAACATGATGTTCTTCTACATCATCTTTATTTACAGTTAAATGGTTTAATAATAATAATAATAATAATAACAGCTGGAAGTGAAAATATTTCATGATTAAAGAAAAGAATATCCGTGAGGCATGTTCCATTTATGTGTCTGTATGTGTGTGCTATGTGGTTGTTTACAAAAATCACAAGGTAATCTCCATTTATTTTCCCACTCAATTTGATTCTTCTGCTAAAAGAATTCTGAAACCTTACATGCATGGAAGTTCAGCTGGTGACCAAACATGCTAATACTCTTCTCATATCCGGCTCAGTTTTTCCTACCACAAAAACTGCCCACATTCAAACTGGGCTTTTTGACTCGCAAGCAAAAGAGTTCTCGAACTGGCAGAACTGGAAACTCCCCTATTTGAGAATATCACATTTCACAGATGTGTGAATTAAAAAAGTTCACGTGTTCTGGGTGGCTGATACTATAGCCAAAAATAGTTCACAAGCAAAATGGAAGTCAGACAGGCTGAGAAAGTCCTGACAGACCATCCACAGTGCCAGCATCAAGGCCGTGAGGAAAGCAGTGCAAATGAAGGTGTCAAAGGGGATAAACTCTGAAAATTTTGTATCAGGAGCTGCTGAGCTGAAAGCAGAAGAAGCACTCCTTCAACAGACTTGGAATTTTCTGTAACATTCTCTGAATGGACTGAAATTCTGACATAAAAAGCTTGAGAGAAAAAAGCAGAAAGTGGGTCTCGTGAGCCAGAAAGTTGGCAGAGTCTTCTTTATGAAGAGAAGCGAGCTCAATGTGGATCTCCAGTGTTAAAACAGGTCCATATAGGTTGTCTGGAACTTTAAAAATAACACAAACACCTCAAGAGTCGGCATTTTGTAAATGGAAGAGAATATGCACTTACCAAACTGTTCATATGTAGACAAAGACTGAGGCTCACAGAGGTAAAACTTAATGAAGCTATCACTAGTATTAGTTAACTAATAACAGTGACACAAAAAAAGGATATCAAACAGAATCAGCAATAACAACACACATAATAAATGACTTACTCTCTGAGCGTGGTCGCTTGCTTGCATCTTCTGATGAACTTTCTGTGCTGAAAAAAAAAAAATCAACATTTTCATGAATAAAAGTACAGGAAAAAAAAAAAAAAGACTACAAAGAAAGGGAAAAAAAGAGAATTTTTCCCTCAAACTGAAACAAATCATACTTTCTGGAACTTTTATATTGATATACTGTATGGACATATATATGCGTGCATGTGTGTGTATGTACATATGTGTGTGTGTAGTAGTACTTTTCTTTAACGTCTTTTCACTAATGTGATATTAGACGAATATGTGTGTGTGTGTATGTGTGAGCATGTTTGTGAGAGAATGTGTATGTGTGTATGAATGTGCATGCGCATATGCATGCGTGCGTGCGTGTGTGCATGTATGTGTGTGTACACGAGTGTGCGTGCACACTTGTGTGTATGTGTATGTGCATGCATACGTGTGCGTGTCCGAGCATGTGTGCATGCATGCGTGTGTGTGTGTGTGTGTGTGTGTGTGTGTGTGTGTCCGTGTACATGTACACATGCATGTGTGTGTGTGTGTCTGTGTATGTGTGCATGTGCACATGTGTTTGTGTATATGTGTGTGCATGCATGTGTGCTTAAGTTTGTGTGTGTGTGCGCGCTTTAAACATATAAAAAAAACAAACAAACAAAACCGAACACAGACACAGTGGTCAGGCTCACCTTTTTCTCTTGATGGCTCCCATGAGCAAGGACTGCTGCGATTTTTTCGCTGAAGACGAGGAGGAGGAAGCCGGTGATGAAGTTTTCTTGACGTCTGGTGCAGGCTGTGACTTCTCCATGACTCGCTTCACAGCTGCCTCCTGTGGTGGTGAAAGAAAAACAACTCTCAGTGACAGTTTGTCAGGTGTCAACAGATGAGCTCATCTGACCCAGTGTACTACAAACAAGTCTTGTGGTCAGATCCACACAGCTCAAAATCCCTTCCACATCATTCAGGGATGAGGAAAGAAATATACAAGAACTTGACATCCAGGCTCCCTCCGTAGATATTGCAGGGTGAAAAAGAAAAAGAGAAAGAAAACAAGTCTGCTAGCTAATTCTGGATTACTGTAAAATGAACAATGAAACTGTCCACACACAAAAAAGTAATTCATTCTTTCAACCTTATTTTTTTGTTCTTATTTCACACACACACACACCCCCATTTGAATAACCTTCATCGAAGGTTCCACCAATACTCCCTCTTCACACACACACACACACACACACACACACACACACACACACACACAGAGTGACAGACAGCCACACACATGTATACCATTCATACAGTTTTCATTTTTCCATCTTCCCCCCCACCCCCACCCCCCCGAGCAACAGTAGAAGTTAAAGTGACAGACACACCTTGAGCGATTTTGCTGTTGCTAGTGTCAGGAAACATCTTCTTGAATAGGGAACAAGACGATCGGTCGGTGATAGGGACATATATATAAGTGTCAGCCACCAGCCTACACGTCATGATCATCATCTCAGCATTTGTCACTGCTGCTCCAGGTCCCTACTAGACTTCGCTTCGGCCTTCTCCCAGTGTTTGTACAATTGAAGGTGTTCCTTTCATCACTTCTGATAGTTTTTTATGGGATTTTGATGAAACATGCTTATGCAGTCATTGCGTCCTCCATGAGCACAACTAAAACCTGTTTTGCATAAAGTGCACCACACGTAAGTTGGACCTTTTTTGAGCTTGGGACTAAGCACTTCCAAGTTTGCGTGGTATGTATTCACGAAAGTTTGTTCCCTCGTTTTGGCAACCTTCTTTTCAACATCTAGCTCTTCATCACTCTCATGAATGCGTAATTTCACTGGTGGCGGCATTCTCTTATTATTCTTGGTGAATAACTGTGTCAGTCGCTCACAATGAAAGATGGCTGACCTTGATGTAAACAAGTATGCACCAACTGGAACTAGGGACAATAACTCGCGTCTTCAAACAGGAAAATAGTACTTTTTTCATTTGTAGCCAATGTTCCAATTTTCGTATTTTTGTTATATTCAGCATATTATCATATTTTCCAGTCAAATTTCATAAAATACTCTGAAATATCATATGGTAGGCAGTTCTGATGCATGTTTCATTTTGCTTTTAGCTCGTCTACAATTAATGTGTTTGATGAATATCCTTGTTTTGAGTGCGGTGTGTCCCCACAAAATAAATTGCGTAACTTCGAAAAAAATTTGAGACAATCCAAAAGAAACTGATTACCTATGGCTTGCTTTTGACGAAGTTATTAATGACAAATCTAAAACAGTGTCACCTACAGCCACTGGATGAGCTCTTTCTGAATTGGCAAGTCATGAAAACAGCTGACATGAAAACTTTGAAAAATTTGAAACGGAATGAAAATTCTACCACTGAGACGGAGCACTAAGTCATGGCAGCACACAATTCCATGTTCTGGTTGTTGAGACATTCACTAACCAGTTGCAGGAAACCGCTTGGCATAACACTGTGTTTTCCAAACTCTCAAAACTGATAAAACAGACACATATCTTGAATAAGCATGTAATCTTGCTATTCTAAACTGCAACAACTGTGGCTTTGAGTGAACAACAACAAAAAAAGACACTTTTTAACATCTTGGCAAAAATTGCTTTTAGACAAAAATCAAACAGACAAATGTAAAAAAAAAAAAAAAAAAAGGGGGAAATTTTCACTGAAATTAGAAGAATACAGATATGCCAAACAGTGTTAAGGTCTACCTTCATCTGCTCTAGCACAATGTTTTCCTCTTTCTCCTCTCCTTCTCCAGCTGCAGCTGTCGGTTGGACACAAAGTTTAGAAACTTGGTCTCCTCTTCCTCCAGGCCTTGCACACTGTTGCCTGAAATGAAGCCAAAGGGTCATGTGCAGTGGTGAGTTGACAGGCTATGATTCTGAGATGGTGTGTATACCAGCCAGCCAGCAAGACAGCCAGTGTGTGTGTGTGTGTGTGTGTGTGTGTGTGTGTGTGTGTGTGTGTGTGTGTGAGAGGTTTGTCTGTGTGCCTGGGGTAAACGTAAGTAAACAAACATATCACTGAGTGTGTGCATACATATGTGGGTGTGTACAAGTTTGTGAACAAAGACAGAGAGTAAACCAGAGAGGCAGAAGTGGATGGGCTGTAAGATAGTGGAAGAAATTTTCATAATCTCACTTAACACAGATGCATTCTGTAATACACATATAGTGAACACACACACACACAACACACAAACACACACACACACACACACACACACACACACACACATTCACTCATACATCAATTTGTGTAACTAAACCACAACTTACGGATCTTGTACTGCTCCTCAAATTCTTGCTGCTGGCTGGCCTTGTTTTCTTCCAGCTGTTCAAACAGCGACTTTGTTTCCTCCTCAGGGCATTCTTAAATACAACCACAAGTGAAACAACCCATATAATCGTAACATCTCTGCCATTTTGCTGCTTTGACTGTCTCTTTTGCCATCCAAAGGAAAAAAAAAAAAAAAAAAGTGCTTGACCAGACATAACAAAGCAAGAGAAAACCACATGGAAAAAATCTTAAGCATATG
>JADBJO010012503.1:52500-57718 GCA_016801955.1 Conus betulinus | reverse complement strand
ACAGACAACATGGCTGAGCGGAGAGGGAAGGGGAGACAGGACAGACAGAGGAAGAGGTGGACAGACAACATGGCTGAGCGGACAGGGAAGGGAAGGGGAGACAGGACAGACAGAGGAAGAGGTGGACAGACAACATGGCTGAGCGGAGAGGGAAGGGGAGACAGGACAGACAGAGGAAGAGGTGGACAGACAACATGGCTGAGCGGACAGGGAGGGGGAGACAGGACAGGGACAGAGACAGAGGAAGAGGTGGACAGGACAACATGGCTGAGTGGAACAACATGGCTGAGGACAGGGAAGACAGGACAGACAGAGGAAGAGGTGGACAGACAACATGGCTGAGCGGAGAGGGAAGGAGGAGACAGGACAGACAGAGGAAGAGGTGGACAGACGACATGGCTGAGTGGAAGAGAAGACATGGTAGATAGAGGAAGAGGTGGACCGACGACATGGCTGAGTGGAAGAGAGAAGACAGGACAGACAGAGGAAGAGATGGACAGACAACATGGCTGAGTGGAAGAGGAGACAGAACAGACAGAGGAAGAGGTGGACAGACAACATGGCTGAGCGGAGAGGGAAGGGGAGACAGGACAGACAGAGGAAGAGGTGGACAGACAACATGGCTGAGTGGACAGGGAAGGGGAGACAGGACAGACAGACAGAGAAAGAGGTGGACAGACAACATGGCTGAGCGGAGAGGGAAGGGGAGACAGGACAGACAGAGGAAGAGGTGGACAGACAACATGGCTGAGTGGACAGGGAAGGGGAGACAGGACAGACAGAGGAAGAGGTGGACAGACAACATGGCTGAGCGGAGAGGGAAAGGGGAGACAGGACAGACAGAGGAAGAGGTGGGACAGACAACATGGCTGAGCGGACAGGAAAGGGGAGACAGGACAGACAGAGGAAGAGGTGGACAGACAACATGGCTGAGTGGAGAGGGAAGGGGAGACAAGACAGACAGAGGAAGAGGTGGACAGACAACATGGCTGAGTGGAGAGGGAAGGGGAGACAGGACAGACAGAGGAAGAGGTGGACAGACAACATGGCTGAGTGGACAGGGAAGGGGAGACAGGACAGACAGAGGAAGAGGTGGACAGACAACATGGCTGAGTGGACCGGGAAGAGGACACAGGGCAGACAGAGACAGAGGTGGACAGACAACATGGCTGTATGGAAGAGGAGAACCGTACAGATCGCCAAAAATAGTGGGATCTATGGTGACAGGGTACCTGTCTATGATTCCCCGTAAAATTGAAGTGTTTGGTGTACGTCTCTCTACACCTGAATGCGTCACGGCTTGTTTTGAACCGAATTCACTTTCTTTTTTTTTTTTATACCCCGATATTCTTTAACTGTATGGCTTTAGAGAGAGAGAGAGAGAGAGAGAGAGAGACAGACAGACAGGCAGGCAGACGGACGGACGGACAGACAGACGGACACAGATGGACGAGAGAGAGAGAGAGAGAGAGAGACGGACGGACGGATGGACGGACGGACGGACGGAGGCGAGGAAGGAGAGGTTTGAGAGTATCTGAAAAACCTTCGTTTAAGGCCGACTGACGACCCTCACTCTCACCATCACCCTCAGCATTACCCTCACCATCGCCCATCGTCATCACCATCACCATCACCCCCAAACACATTGCACGACGGCGCGAAGGGATCTGTGACACCCACACCCTTTCTTCTGGAGTCAGGAAACCCCGCGGCTGCCTAGTGTGACGGAAGAATTGGATCGACACGATAGAAGAATCCTGAATGCAATGCCCTCTCTCTCTCTCTCTCTCTCTCTCTCTCTCTCTCTCTCTCTCTCTCTCTCTCCACTTTTAACTTTCATTGTAAAGATGTCCTTTTCTGGTTGGTTGTTCTTTGTTGTTATTTTTCACCGGAAGAAAGACGCAAAAGCACAGGCAGAGACATACAAACAGCTTATATGCCCACACACATTGTGGCATGTGAGTATGCGTGCATGCGTGCGCGTGTATCTGTCCGGATGGGGGTGGGGATGCGTATAAGTGTGTGTGGGGAAGAAGGGGACGACCGCACGCGGCGCACGATAGCGTGTGCTGTACGTGTGTAAGCGTAGGTGCGAGTGGAACCCAGAGAAGTGCTGTCCTCAACAGCCGAACAAACCAGTAGGGAGCAATTCTGCACCATCCTTGGAAGCCCTGCGCTGTGTTTGCACAGAGTGCAGACAGGCACAGGGCATTCCATTAAGACGTAAGGGACATGCTAGCTCCCTGGCAGATACCATTGTATAATGACTATCGTATGTGACACACGACAGAATCTCCACGGGAAGCTTCCCATAGGTGTACCAGCCCATATGACTACAGTGCCCACCGGCGGAAAACGCCAACGTGAAGCAACTGCCATGTGCATCTCGCAGCTTCACTCGTGGCTGTCCCGCTGACAGGTGAAGACAGTGCAATTCCAAACATGGCCAAGTTTTCGCCACGAGGTCCTACATGCTCTTTGAAGAAGAGAACCCCAGGTCTCAGTCTCTCCCGCTGTCGACAGGACTTTGCCTGCGACAATGGGTCTTTCCTCAACGTCACCGGGTCTTTCGCCAGAGTCGGCCAAAAGGCAGACACAAGGATACACCCGAAGGTGCGGGTGGGACCGAGAGAAGTACTGTCCTCAACTGCCGAACAAACCAGCCGGGAGCAATCTTGCACCACCCTTAGAAGCCTGCGCTGTGTTCACATAGGGTGCAGGCACGCACAGGACATTCCATTAACACGTCAAGGGACGAATCTGCTCCCTAGCAGATGCCATTGTATAACGACCATTGGATGTAACACGACAGAACCTTCACGGGAGCGTTCCCATGGGTGCAGCAAGCACAGGGCTTTCCATCATAAGAAGCGGTAAAAGCGGGTGTTAGAGAAGCTTGTGTGTGTGTGTGTGTGTGTGTGTGTGTGTGTGTGTGTGTGTGTGTGTGTGTGTGTGTGTGTGTGCGAGCGCGCGCGCGCGTGTATGTGCATGCATACTGGGGCTAAGTATGGGTGGTTAGCACGGGGTGCTGAAGGGGTGAAAGGCTCTTGGGAACAACACCAAAGTACAAATACACCTTCACCACAAACAGTTCACTCGCTAGTGACCATTAACACAAGGGCGTATTCTGTATTTTGTGAAGTACAGATGCAATGTCACAAAAATTTCAGATCTGATTTGCTGTCAGATCTAAGCCATCTGTTTTTTTAGCTCACGTAGAGCGTGTATTTTGTCTATATTTGATTTTGGGACTGAATCAACCAGATTTTGTTATATCCTACATCAGATGCTTGTGCGCATGTATGTACATGCTTAATTTCACTTCATCCATAAAGAGGCCTTTCTTTAAACTGTCAATCCAAGTGGATCTGCAAGTCCGAATTTCTATGTTCACTGACTCATACATACACAAGCACCAATAAAACTTCAAAGCCTACATGTCTTCATCTGCAGGAAAATGGAAGAATGGCAGTTCCTCACCTCACCATCTGTCGCGGGTGTTACGGCAAGACGTTGAACCGGTACGAGCGTCGCCGTCGCTTTTTCTGCTCGGTCATGCACTCTTCATCGCGGCCGTTTTTCCATGCATGCAGCTAAAGGGACATCACCCAGCTTAATCTCGAGGGAAGGAAACTGAGTGGTCATCCATAGCCCCGTAGGTAAAATCCTTCTACCAGAGGAACGTGTTGTGTCATTGTAAGCTGTTGTTTTCATTTCCTGTATGTTTCCTTTTTTTTCCCTTCCTCTTCGTCCTTCTCTCTTTTTCTTTCTTTTGTGACCATTCCCCTTTTTTTTCTTTTCTTTTTTCGCTTTCTTCTTCCTTCCTCCTGCCTCCTCTCCTCCTCTTCCTCCTTCCTCCTCCTCCTCTTTGCTTCTTTGGCTTTCTCCTTCTCCTTTTTCTTCTGTTCCTTTCTTCTTCTTCTTCTTCTTCTTTCTTCTTCTTCTTCTTCTTCTTCTTCTTCTTCTCTTCTTCTTCTTCTTTTCTCTTCGTCTTCTTCTTCTTCTTTTTCATAACTGTCCTCTAGAGGACATTCTTTTCCCATACTTTGAGAGAAAGAGAAACAAGCAGGCAGTCAGCTTTCAGGCACATGGAGAGAGAGCGATGAGAGAGAGAGAGAGAGAGAGAGAAAGAGAGAGAGAGAGAGAGAGAGAGAGAGAGAGAGAGAGAGAGAGAGAGAGAGAGAGAGAGAGAGGAGAGAGAGAGAGAGAGAGAAGGGAGAGAGAGAGAGAGAGAGAGAGAGAATGAGAGAGAGAGAGAGGAGAGAGAGAGAGAGAAGAGAGAGAGAGAGAGAGAGAGAGAGAGAGAGGAGGGAGAGAGAGAGAGAGAGGGGAGAGAGAGAGAGAGAGGGGGAGGGAGAGACTGAGGGAGAGGGAGGGGAGGAGGGGAGGGGTCAGGGAGAGAAAGGAGAGAGAAGGGAGAATAGAGAGAAAGGACAATAGAAAGAGTGAAAAACAGAAACCTGAGACCCAGAACCGATGTCTGAAACAACATTTTAGTAAAGAACTCAAAACTCCAACAACTGTCCTCGACAGTCACCAGACAGCTTCTTTTCAATGCACTGACTGAGAATTTTCCGAAATGGAGGCCTGGGTTCTTCTGTCAAACAATCTCCAGTCATGTCAGCCTGGCTCACCATCACCATCCATCACCATCACCCAGACATATCACAGACGGCACAAAGGGCACCATGAGACTCACGTCTTTCTTCTGCAGCCCCACGATTTGAGGGACTGACGGCTGCTTACTGTGACTCGTGTGACAGTAGAACTGGATCTGCAACACCGATAAACCCTGCTCCCCTTCTCCTACCTCGTTTCCCCCCCCCCCTTCTCTCTCTCTCTCTCTCTCTCTCTCTTTCTCTCTCTCTCTCTCCCCGATAGGTAAGCAAAAAACAAACAAACAAACCAACAGCAATCTCTTCAAAACTTTCCCAAGATTATAGTCATTTTTCAATGAGCGAACAGTCATAAACATCTATGTATCATCCGCCAACGAAAAGGAATAATACATCATGACAAACAACAACAACCCCCCCCCTCCCCCCCCCCCCCCCCCCCCCCCCCCCCCCCCCGCCCCCTCTCTCAGCGCGTGGATAGCCACTGGATTATTAGACTCTAAAGGAAAGAGGCGGAGAGAGGGGTGAGGAGCGAGAAAGATGGAGGTGAGGGATGAACAGGAAGGCTGTGAGAAACAGCCGGACGTTATCAGCACGGGATG
>JADBJO010012503.1:40000-42500 GCA_016801955.1 Conus betulinus | reverse complement strand
CGTATGTATCCTGCTGAGTTATTGTACGGATGCATGTGTCTCGCGGAGTTATTGTACGCACGCATGTATCCTGGTGAGTTATTGTATGCACGCATGTATCCTGGTGAGTTATTGTACGCACGCATGTATCCTGGTGAGTTTTGTAGGCACACATGTATCCTGGTGAGTTATTGTAGGCTGGCATGTATCCTGGTGACTTATTGTAGGCACGCATGTATCCTGGTGATTTATCGTAGGCTGACATGTATCCTGCTGAGTTATTGTAGGGTCGTATGTATCCTGCTAATTTATTATTAGGCACGTATGTATCCTGCTAACGTATTGTAGGCACGTATGTATCCTGCCAACTATATTATAGGCGCGTATGTATCCTGATAGGCTAGTATTCCTGTTCATAGTAGGCACGCATGTATCCTGCCAAGTTATTATTCCTTTTCATAGTAGGTATGTATGTATCCCGCTAAAGTATTGTAAGCACATATGTATCCTGCTAACTTATTGTAGTCACGTATGTAACCCTGCTAAGTTATCATTCCTTTTCATAGCAGGTATGTATGTATCAGCTAACTTATTGTAGGCACGTATATACCCCGCTAACGTATGGTAGGCACGCACGTATCCTGTTAACTAATTGCAGGCATGCATGTATTCAGCTAAGTTATTGTAGGCATGCATGTATCCTGCTAAGTAATTGTAGGCACGCATGTTTCCTGCTAGCTTATTGTGGATACGCATGTATCCTGCTAAGTCATTGTAGGCACTCACGTATCCTGCTAACTTATTGTTCCTGTTCGTTGTTGGCACGCATGTATCCTGCTGATTTATTATTCCTTTTCATTTTAGGCACACTTGTATCCTGCTGAATTGTTATTCCTGTTGCAATGAGTGGCACTGTCTTCATCTGTCCGTGGGCAGGGGTGGCTGGGTCTGTGGGGGTGTGCTCGACAGCTGGAGGGCGATGTTTTTCGCCGGTGGGTTCTGCAGTCATGAAATACGGGCTGGTACACCCATGGGGATGCTACTTTAAGGCTGTCACGAGTTGCATCCTGTGGTCTGATTTACCTCTGTTCCGGAGCATTCATGTCCCTTGATATCTTAATAGAGTGTTCTGCGCATGCCTGTACCCATCGTCAACACACAGCGCAGGCCTCCAAAGGTGGTACAGGACTGCTCTAAAGGCAGGTGAAGACAGTGCTTCTCTGGGTCCTCCCCAGCACCTTCGAGTGTTTCTTTTTTTCTTCTCCACACTTGTATCCTGCTGAATTGTTATTCCTGTTCATTGCATGCATGCATATATCCTGCTACGTTATTATTTCTTTTTCGTAGTAGACATGTATACAATCTTCTAAATTATTATTCCTTTCCATTGTACGTACGCATATACCCTGCTGCAATCACAGGAATGAAAAAAAATAGATTCGTGGAATGTAATATCCAAGAGGCTTTCTTTATGGGACATCATACCCAACAGGCCTAATTTGGCGATGTAGTATCCAAGAGGCCTTATACATTCAATTTCAAAAAGGTTTGCGTGTTCAGATTTGTCATTTGTGTGCAACAATTCAGTCTCTCAAATGAAATTCAGTCTAAACCAAACGGTATGCCTGTGTGGGTGGGTTTTTTTTTTTTTCGTTTGTTTAGGGTATTCTTGTTCGTTTGTTTGTTTCTTATTTCTATTTCTTCGTGTTTCTTTCTTTCAATATTTGCAACATGGGCTACATCATTTCATTCTGGCTTGTTTTATGGTCAGCCAGATTATTTTTGGAATGTTGCATACAAGTAAATTAGAAAACAGATCAGTTCACATTACTGTAGAATTATTGTTGAGAACAAATTTGGAGGGGCGAAACACCAAAGGTTGGTTGGTTTGTGGCTTTATATGTGCAAAGTAGGCGACTGACCAGTGGCCTCAACATCCAATCAGACCAAGAGAAATCGACGGAGCATTATGAGGCCAACAGACTGAATCAGTCAAGCATCTGACGGGCGCGCAGACTCAGACCACCAAAAGACTAATCAGTCTGTGTAGACTGTCCGGCGGACACAGTCTACACAGAAGCCGTTTCCATTGGATACTGCGGAGATCAATACGGAAACCATGGGAGGGATGCTTTCAGGTGAGACAGAAGGTCTGCCCGGAGAGTGAACATCCTGGCAAATCAAGGTGATGCTACAGCCGCCGTTCCAAAATGTCATTTTAGTCCTCATCGTCAGATGCGTCGGCCTGGATCGCCCTTTATGGAAGTTCTATTAGACGAAAGAAAGGAAGCAAGAAGAAAAAGAAAGAAAGAAGGAAAGAAAAAAGGTAGGAAGGAAAGAAAGAAAGAAAGAAAGAACGAAAGAAAGAAAGAATGGTAGGAAGGAAAGAAAGAATGGTAGGAAGGAAAGAAAAAAAGACAGACAGACAGAAAGAAAGAAGGAAAGAAAGACAGGCAGGCAGAAAGAAAGAAAGAAAGAAAGAAAGAAAGAAAGGAAGAAGAACAAAGAAAGAAAAAACAGA
>JADBJO010012503.1:25000-35000 GCA_016801955.1 Conus betulinus | reverse complement strand
ACAGAGCAAACGACAATAGTTAAATACGGACTTTATACATGTAAACTGTTTTGGTATAAACTTATTTCTAATATCATCATATTTGGTGCATTTCATTACAAAATGAAATTCGTCGCAAGGTCATTCTGGTCGCAGTCCCGACAAATCGTTCGTTCATCATGAGGTATTCCAAATCGTCTGCAGTTTTCGATCATGAGTTTATGATTACCACAGCGGAACCGAATTAGTGGGTATATATAAACATCAGGCAACATTTCAATATATTTTTTCACGGCAAAACTCTGTTTTAAAATTCCTGTAAAATAAACACTTATTACTAGATTCTAAAGCATCGTTCCAAGCACGTATGTAAACATCTTCTAATGAATTACGAACATTTCTACAGATACTATGAACAGACGAAAACTTTGTGTCTCCCACACAAAGTCGAATCCTGTTTCGATAAGGATGTTCCGTATACACATCAACCAGCTAGATGTAAAACCCTGATTTCTGTATAAATCATATAATACTTGATACAAATTAGATGAATATTTCTTCGTTTGTGGTGAAAGTAAGGATGACCAGAATTTTATCATTCGTGCATATACTTGAACTGAAACAGGATACATTCCTAGTTCTCCATATATTAGTTCTGTTTAGTAGAACGATTTAAATGAAAAAGGATGCTTAAAAAATTTAAGCTGAAAACTTTCCATTAGCTTTAAATCACTATATCCTCAAATTTCACAGCCATATAAAAGTACAGGCAGAACCATTGACTGGTATAAGTCCAGTACAGTGTTTATAGGCAAATTTTGAAATCTTGCCATCTTTAGCAAAGAAAACATTGCACATTGCGCTTGGTCATACAAATACTTCTTACATTTATAAAAATTTCTGTTTCTGCTAAAGATTATACCTAAATATTTGAAAGTGTGTACTATTTCTATGGACTGGTTTTTGAACTTTAGTTTTTTTTTCTAGGATTATTGCGTCCATTAAAGACTACACCCTTTGTTTTTGCTACATTAACATTAAGCTTCCATGCGGTACAGTACTCGCGCTTAATACATCAAGAGCATGCTGTAAACCACAAAAAGAATCTCTGCAATAACAACAATATCATCAGCGTATAAAAAGTAAAAGTAAACTAATGTAACTTAATAAATCTGAGTCAGGGATATTTAAATCAATATTCAAGAAAGCACAGTTACGATCTGTGAGATAAAGTTCAAGATCATTCAAATACAATGAAAATAGCAAAGGTGAAAGATTTTCACACCTTGACGAACACTCTAAAAACTGCCAAAATATTCAGATTGACTCCCATTCATAAATATACAAGATTTTATTTGCTGATACATATTCGTGATTACTTGCAAAATCTTTCTATTTACGCCTTCTTTGATAAGCTTTTGCCATAATCCCTGCCTCCAAACTGAATCGAACGCTTTTGTGAAATCAACAAAAAAAACACAAAACAATTGCTTCTTACGACTATTGAAAATATCAATTAAACTTTTTAAAACAAATATATGATCTGTTGTGGAATGATTTCGTCTAAAGCCAGCTTGATTTTCCGAAAGTGTGTTGTTATTCTCAATAAAATCTGTCAAACGGTTATTCAAAATTGTTGTGAACAGTTTTCCAACACAACTCAGAAGTGTTATATACCCCTATAATTGTTACAGTCCAATTTACTACCTTTTCTTTGTGTATATTGGCAGAATAAGTCCAGTTAACCATTCTTCTGGTATGGTCCCTGTATCAAGAACTTTATTGAAAAGTTACAATAATAACTTGTTTTGAGAACTGGAATGCTTTGTTTTATATATTCATTTCGTATTTTATCTATCCCACAAGCCTTTCCATTCTTAAGTTGCTGTACAGCTTTTTCAACGTCTTCGTCATTTATTGGTGCATTTAAAAATTCAAGATCATGTTGCAAGTCACAGTCAATATCCCTTTCATTCTCAACACTATCTGGTTGAACATTCAATGATTTAAAATGTAAGAAAAGATCATCCATACTAACAGGGCATTCATTTCTATTTTTGACTTTAATATATTCCCAATATTCTCTTGGTCTATTAGCTTTTAGTCTACGAATCTTCTTATGCCAATGTTCTTTGTGTAAATTCTATACGATTTTCTGAGAACTTTTTTGTATTCCTTACTGCTAATTTCAACCTCTCTCTACGGTTGGGACTAGTATCATTATTATTTAGTTCTATGTTTGGCTGTAAAATACTTTTTTTTTTCTATGTTCCCTGCATGTGGCATCAAACCATGGCTTATTTTCGTTACTTTTGTTTGGCTTTTGCTTTGTACCTTTTGATACATATTTGACTTCTCCCAGTGTGTCTTTAGCTGTTTCTAAACAGAATTTGCGATAACAATGTATAGGCATCGGCAACAGAAGCGTTTTCATTATTATCAAGTATATTGTTTAATTCCTCTATGTTTTTAGTAGGTAAGTTTTCTTTAAACACCTCACCTCTAGATGGATCCCACTTCTTAATATTTGCATAAAACAAAGGTCTTCCTGTTTCAGGACATCTAACACTTCTATTATTTTCACTGAAAATTGAACTTTGAGTAAAAGCATTGTTTGGCGTTCCGCGCGAAATGCTGAGAGATAAAAGAATTGGACTGTGAACATCTGAAAGCATGGCGTCAAAGGGATCAACACTAAAGTCAGCAATATGTGTGAACAAATAAGATGAACCCAGCATATAATCAATCACAGTACATCCACTACTAGTGCATCGACCAATACCTGCGTCTCTGCCAACTCTCCCATTAAATATAAACAAATTTTGTGATTTGCAAAAATCAATAAGTCGATAGCCATAGTTATTAGGTCGACGTACATCCTGGGAACACCTCGCAATAGGGATTTCAAGATCTTCAATACACAGGTGAAAACTATCAGCAATAATGTCATTGATATTTGTATCAAACTTCAGGAAGTCAGGCAAACATTTAGTATAAGCATTAAAATCTCCCATAAGAAGTACATGGCAGTTAGAATCATGACATGTAAGACTAGATTCCAAATCATCAAAACAGTTAACTGAACCATAAGCAGTTCCCTCTCTGGAGGAATAAAACTGAACCGACAAGCAGATCTTTGTCATAACCTGTCAGCAGTTTGTTCATTTTAAACCACAAAACACAGTCACTATCACCACTGGCTTCAGGTTCCAATAACTGAATAAAATCTTCATATGCTTTTTTTTTATAGGCAATCGCTATGCCACCGGATCTCTGATACGAAAGATATTTTCGACTAAACAAAGCAATAGAGTAACCAAGATCACTAAAGCAGTCCACTAAATAGTCAGAGTCTTGTGCATCAGTTCTACTTTCGGTGAATGTTAATATGTCAAACTGGGAAATATAGTTCGTAAATTCTTTAAACTGCAAACGACTTCTTAGTCCACAAACATTCAAGACAGGAAAGACAATCTACATGTAGAATCAGAAAAACTTGAAGCACAATTCAAACTAGCAACACTGTCAAAGTTTGAATACGGATGTACATCACCGCGTCCTCCAGCAGCAGACCCCTATGGCTCACAGACTAGGAGGTGCTGCAGCCCAAGGAACTTGAAATCCACGTCGACGCCAAACTTGAAGAGGTCGTCAGGGCTTTCCACCATCACAACTTGCGCCCTCTCCTGACCAGGAATCTTCTTCAGCTCAAACCGAAGTCTGCCATCAGGAGTGGTATATACTCTGTCCACTTTGTCGGACTTCTTCACCAATTGAAGAAGCCTGCTGCGAAGGACTGTCAAGTCGTCGTTGAGATAGACTCGCTTGTATTTTTCTATCTTATGCAGCTCCTTCTTCTTTCTCATGACCTCACCTTTCACACGTCAAGAAAGAAACTTTACAAGCACAGGCCTGCACCTGCCACTAATCTTCTTCCCGTTCCTATGAACAACAGAAATGTCCGAGGCCTTTACTTCACACATCCTGCCTCTTGGAACAGCTTTGCTACCTTCTGATCGAGGTTCTCCTCGTCTTCCTCAGGCAGATTGACGATCCGCACTGTTTCCCGCCCGGTGTACTGTTCCTGGCGATCAAGGGCGTAGTGCAGCTGCAGGTTTGATTTCTGTACTTGTTGCAGAATTTCCGTATTTTTCTTGAGGACAGTGTCCATCACTCCAGTGATTACCCTCTCCAACCCCTTCACAAACTTTCCATTTGTTTGGCAATCACTGGAACTAGAATTTCGGCGACGCGCATTGCAATAACGTCACTGTCAACATTGACGTCATTCTGGTTCTGATTTTTACCTTCAGGTGTTTTCTTGCCGCTGTTCTTCTGCTGGGACGGTTTCGTCACATTCAGTCTGTGCAAAATGCTTTCCTGCACCTCGTCACACACTCCTGCTGTCGACTCCCCTCACCAGCTTCTGTACAATACTGTCCAAACTAGAATCCTGCCACTGCACTGAAGAAGTAGAGAGGCCTCAACCGACATTCTGGCACGGTCAGTTCAAATATAAAATAATAGAAATTAGACCACTCACTTGAAAAAAAATTTTTTTTAAAAGCGGCATAAACTGAAGTCCGGAACACTTACTACTTGATGGCTAAAGTTTCAAGTATAAAGTTAAGGAAAAACTAATACAAAACAAGTAACAATACGGAGCTCAAAATTTCAGCCGACCATCAGAATGACCCGGAAGTACACGCACGCACGCACGCACGCGCGCGCGCGCGCGCGCGCACACACACACACACACACACACACACAAGCACGTACGCACGCACGCACGCGCGTGCATCCACACAGCGCATTCACATACATATACATACACATTCTCTCTCTTCTCTCTCTCTCTCTCTCTCTCTCTCTCTCTCTCTCTCTCTCAAACATATTCTCCCTCTCAAACTCTCTCTCCTCTCTCTCTCTCTCTCCTCTCTCTCTCTCTCTCTCTCTCTCTCTCTGTCTGTGTCTGTGTGTGTGTGTGTGTCCCGCGAACCTAAGTTCAGCAAAGTTCGCGGTTCTCTCTCATACATGACCGCGAACCAAACGATCTGACAATGAGAAAGGCAGACAGGACCGCCGGGACAGGGAACTAGAGGAAAGACATGCTTGGTTCGCGGTCATAACGTTCGTTCAATTAAACAACGGCTCTAACGACCTGCTGGACGTCATGCGGAGCTGGCACTGGGCCTGGCAACGTCACCGTAAATATTTCCAGAGTCATTGTCTGCTCGTCAGTTCAGCCGCCGTGGCCCAGCGCTTAGCCTCTGTTGGCAGGTCGAGGGTTCGAATTCCATCAGAGCTGTTCATATTAATGGGGATTGTTCGCCCTATGACCGGCTCCTACTTAGAGATGAGATGGCGAAGGGCTCAGCTGATGAGATTGGAACAACACGGTCCAGTTTTTTTTTTTTTTTTTTTTTTTGGTCCGTTTGATTCATGCGTCTCTGAGAGTTTTGTTCAAATTCCTTGACGAACATCGCAGGTGTCTGTATCTCCCCGGGCCTGGTTAATTAACACGAGATATGTCATGAAAGTACGAGTGAAGTACAGCCCTGTCATACAGCCTCAGGCCAGAATGAACGTCCCTGGCATAATCTGCATTACCCTTATCTCACCGGTCAACTTCAAAGAAGTTTCAAATCCTGCGGCCATTTGTGCCCTGCTCTCGTACTGACATCAGTTTCGATTTTTTTTTTTCCACGTCCTGTCCACAGTTTGTTCGTGTCGAGGTCACTGGAATCGGCCAGTCCCTGAGAAATGCCATCGGACGGACATGGTGGCGCGTCCCTGGAGAGAAAGGCTTGCCCACGCTAGCTCCGACGCTATCGTCGTCAGTAGAGGGCTCAGTAGGTGATATCCTACGTGTCTTTGAGCACGCGTCATGGAAGTGATTCGGTAGTAGTGCGGTGTCTCCTGTGGTGGGTGAACCTAATGACAACTTAACACGGCGGGACGTACCGAGTGTGGTTTTGGGAAGGATCCGCGATGAGCGATGTTAGAGGTTGGGCCATTGAAGTGGTATAGAAGATGGGACAGCTCAAGAGAGAGAGAGAGAGAGAGAGAGAGAGAGAGAGAGAGAGAGAGAGAGAGAGAGAGATTGCAAAATACATATTTACATACATTCATACGTGTACATACATACATTCATACATACATGCATGCATGCATGCATCTATACATACATACAAACAAACACATACATACATACATACATACATACATACATACATACATACATACATACATACATACATACAAACATACATACATAAAGACAGACAGACAGACAGACAGACAAAATAACCTTAGGGACAAAGTTTACTATCTTTTTAGCATTGATCCCGCCCAGGAAATGAATTTTCCCAGCTGGGATCGCTGTGCGGCCAATAATGTGACCGATTACGAGCTTCATCTGAAATTCAGGGTTACGTAATGTTCGATTAAGTTCCCCACCCCGCCCACCTTTACCCATACACACATACACGTGTGCGCACATACACACACACGCACGCACACGCGCACGCACACGCACGCAGACACACACATACGCACACGCACGCAGACACACACACACACACACACACACACACACACACACACACACACACACACACACACACACATACAGAGAAGTGCGCGCCTGCATGCAAAGACATGCACATACACACACGTGCACATGCACGTAACATAGGACATTCGATTGGATAGATTGTATGATGGATGTTTGTTTGTTGTTCCAATTTCAAAAATCGTATGTGCTAAAAAAAAAAAAAAAAATCCACATAACAATTCATCAACGTTCAAAACAATGCTTTGCTTGTCAGTTTCCCAACTCTGGAAAAGGCGTAAGAGAGGTAGACATTTCGATGCGAACGATTTATTGGATGTAAAATTGGGTCGACCGAATTATGCCGATTCCCAACAGTTAAGTGGGCCCAGCCAAATTCAGAGGTCGCGAACTTTGTTATTTTGCGATTAATTTGTGACTGGTCACACTGTTCCTTGAACCGCAAAACCGTTGTGTGTGTGTGTGTGTGTGTGTGTGTGTGTGTGTGTGTGTGTGTGTGTGTGTGTGTGTGTGAGTTTGTGCGTGTGTGTGTGTGTGTGTGTGTGTGTGTGTGTGTGTGTGTGTGTGTGTGTGTGTGTAGGAATGTGTGTGTGTTTGTGTGTGTGTGTGTGTCTGTCTGTCTGTCTATCTGTTATATCTGTCTGTCTGTCTGATAATATCTGTCTGTCTTACACCAGCTGACTCCAGACAGCTCAGCCCTAGCAAGCCTTTTATTTTTTTCTTTTGTCAAATTCATCACTACATCGCCCCTACCCAGCCCTCCCAACACCATTCCACCTCCTCCCTTTTTGTTTATTTGTTTGTTTATTTGTTTCAAAAATATGTTGAACTCCGTCAGGATACAAAAAAAAAAAAGTGAACATAACAGAAAACAAGAATTGTGTGTTTAGTGCGAGGAGTGCGCGATAAAAGGGGTCGTGGGGTGAGGAGAGGCGGTAGAGGAATGGGGAAAGGGGGTAGTGGGGTTGGGGAAGGGGGTAATGGGGTGGGGAAGGGGGCAGTGGGTGGGGGAAGGGGGGGTAATGGGGTGGGGGAAGGGGGCAATGGGTGGGGGAAGGGGGTAATGGGGTGGGAGAAGGGGGTAAATGGAAAAGGGGAAGGAGGTATTATCACAGGACGTGGTTCAGTCCCCACCTGATGGGCTAAGACCAGGAGATTTAGCGAGAGAGAGAGAGAGAGAGAGAGAGAGAGAGAGAGAGAGAGAGAGAGGACTGGCTGATTGATAATCTTTATTTCCAAGGGTACCAGATGAGCAAATAGATGGGTTTTTTTTTTTCATTCGGCCCTTGCCCGCTCAGGGACTAAGTATGACTGTCAACTAGTGAATAAAATTCACAAAACTTTATACAAACATAGGTATCTTCGAAAGTACATAGAAAAATATATGGCTGAGTTGTTTCTCCACCAATAGGTGAATTTAAAGGAAAAAAAAACATTGAAACATCGAACAAGAATGAATGAAGTGATTACGAAAAAGAAAAAGAAAAAAACACGCGCGCGCGCGCGCGCGCGCGCGCACACACACACACACACACACACACACACACACACACACACACACACACACACACACAAGTGAGAGAGAGAGAGAGAGAGAGAGAGAAAACGCGCGACCCTCTCTGTATGTATGTGTAAGAGACTCTGAGGTACCAAACTGGTCTTTATGTCGATCTCAACAGACTTAGAGCCACAGAGATCACACGTTTTGTACATCAACAGATGAAATTACAAACGCACACATACGCACACGCACACGCACGCACGCACGCACGCACGCACACACACACACACACACACACACACACACACACACACACACACACACACACACACACACACACACACACACGGGGAAAACAGAGACAGAGCCACCACAGAGAGAGAGAGAGAGAGCGAGAGAGAGAGAGAGAGAGAGAGAGAAGGAGGAGGAGGAGAGGAGGAAGGGCGGGTAAAGTGTACTTAGACGGACAAACGGAGAAGAAACTGGAAAAAGAAGGAAAAGCAACGGGGCGGGCGGCGCGGGGTTGGGGGGGGGGGGGGGGGGGGGGGGGGGGGGGGGTGCTCGGTATGCTTTCAAGGCTCTGGGAAAGCCAAACAGAACCAGCGTGACGACCAACAACAGACCTACAAATCATTTACTGCGCTGCCATCGTGAGAACCTTGCCAAGGGTAGCTAGCTACAACCTCTCTCTCTCTCTCTCTCTCTCTCTCTCTCTCTCTCTCTCTCTGTGTGTGTGTGTGTGTGTGTGTGTGTGTGTGTGTGTGTGTGTGTGAAGCACACGCTGCAACAAAGTCAAAAAAACATTTTCCCCTTCACGTACAAAAAAACAGGTCATATCTGTAGCTTGAGAACCCATAAAACCCGCAGACCTGTTCCGACACAGAGGTCTGTAGTGTTGTTCAAAGTCTGTTGACATGAACATACAGATCAGTTTGGTACCTCAGAGTCACATATACAAAAGTCACCTCTGTGCCTCTAAAATCCTTAACACAGACATAGAGACCAGTGCCGTACCTGTATAACCCTTCACACAGACACAGAGGTCAGTTCTGTACCTGTAGTATCCTTGAGACAGACACAGACGTCAGTTCTGTACTCAAAGGACCTTGATACAGACACAGAGGTCAGTTCTGTACTCAAAGGACCTTGACACAGACACACAGACACAGAGGTCAGTTCTGTACTCAAAGGACCTTGACACAGACACAGAGGTCAGTTCTGTACTCAAAGGACACTCAGTTCTGTACTCACCTTGACACAGACATAGAGGTCAGTTCTGTACTCAGAGGACCTTGACACAGACACAGAGGGTCAGTTCTGTACTCACTCAAAGGACCTTGACTCAACAGACACAGAGAGGTCAGTTCTGTACTCAGAGGACCTTGACACACAGACACAGAGGTCAGTTCGTACTCAGAAAGACCTTGACACACAGACACAGAGGTCAGTTCTGTACTCAAAGGACCTTGACACAGACACAGAGGTCAGTTCTGTACTCAAAGGACCTTTACACAGACACAGAGGTCAGTTCTGTACTCAAAGGACCTTTACACAGACACAGAGGGTCAGTTCTGTACTCAAAGGACCTTGACACAGACACAGAGGTCAGTTCTGTACTCAAAGGACCTTTTACACAGACACAGAGGTCAGTTCTGTACTCAAAGGACCTTTACACAGACACAGAGACACAGAGGTCAGTTCTGTACTCTGTACCTTACACAGACCAGAGGTCAGTTCTGTACTGTAAGGACCTTTACACAGACACAGAGGTCAGTTCTGTACTTAAAAGGACCTTGACACAGACATAGAGGTCAGTTCTGTACTTAAAGGACCTTGACACAGACACAGAGGTCAGTTCTGTATTTCTGTACCTGTAGGACCTTGACACAGACACAGAGGTCAGTTCTGTACCTGTAGGACATTAACACAAACACAGAGGTCAGTTC
>JADBJO010012503.1:0-2500 GCA_016801955.1 Conus betulinus | reverse complement strand
GGTTTGGCTGATTTCAGATTAGTCGGGTTTTCGGTTTGTTGTTTTGTTTTGTTTTGTTTTTTTTGAATTGAGGGAAACGGGGGGCGGGGGTAATTTAGTTGCGTTTGGTTCGCTCTGCTTTGCTATAGTTTAGTTTTGTTTCGTTTTGGCTTGTTTCAGGTTATCTGGTGTCGATTTTGTTTTGTTTTGTTTTCGTGGTGGATGTTTGTTTAGTTTGCTCGATTTGTTTGGCTAGGTGGGGTTTGTCTATGTTGGATTTGATTAATTTTGGTTTTGGTTTATTTTTGGGTTTGGTTTCATCTGGTTTGTTTGGGTTTTGTTCTGGTTTGTTTTTAATTCGGTTAGCTTTGTATGTCCTTGAATTGGGTTTGTTTTGTTGTTCTTTGATTCATTGGTTGTTCGGTTTGTTGTTGTTGTTGTTGTTTGTGTTGTTTGTTTGTTTTTTTTCCTTTTGTTTGAGCTTAGATTTGATTGATTTGGCTTAAATTGACTGGTTAAGTTTATTTACGTTTGTGTGCTGTAGTCTGCATGTTTTGGGGGTTCCCGATAGTTTACGTTTACATGTCTAGTGTATAGTAGTAAGTTTTTTTCCACCTGTAACTTCCAGTCGCATCGCTTTTTACTGCCGGTTAGACACATTAATTCCAGTGCTCCCTACACGTGTTGTGAAACTGTTAAACTGGAATCGAATATCAATTTGCTCTCAATCTTGAGCTTTCTTATTTTTGCACTATAATCATTAATATAATCGTTGTTATTGCTGTTGTTGTTGTTGTTGTGGTTGTCGTTATTGTCGTCGTCGTCGTTGTCGTTGTTGTTTTTTGCGGTAAAAGTTGCAGAATCTGTTCACTATTTATT
Organism: Conus betulinus; assembly: GCA_016801955.1. Classification (NCBI taxonomy): domain Eukaryota; kingdom Metazoa; phylum Mollusca; class Gastropoda; order Neogastropoda; family Conidae; genus Conus; species Conus betulinus. Next base: position 1,642 of record JADBJO010012503.1, on the reverse strand, counting down.
GTTGTTATTATCATGTTTTTATCGGTATTCACTATAGAACTTTTTTTTCCTGCTCTCTGTGATCTCAGAATGAAACAAATTCAGCTCCAATAGTATGCCAAAGTATGCAGTCTCTGGATCATTCTCTCACACTGGAGAATATTGGAGAAAAAACCTGTTCATTTTAGCAAAACATAACCATGAAGTCTATGAGAGCATCAGGAGAAAAATGTCATCATTTTTCTATCTATAACAATATGTAATGTTAACGCATGGTACATGCTCCTTTTCACATTGGATTATTAAAATCAATGTTTCCTTGTTTGAATTGTGAAAATATTGATTTAGCATATATATTTAAAAATATTTTATAAATATTTTTTCTTAAATGTTTTCGCGTAATTTGTCGAGGCAGATACTTGTAAAGTGTGTCTTCCTGTAATCCTGACATGTAGTGATCTTAGCCTCAGTCTGAATACATCTTTGCATTTGTGTTCGTACATTACATCAGTAGGAATTGTGATTCACGTGCTGCGTTTTGCAGGTGATGACAATGGAGCAATATGAGGAGATTAAAAGGGGCGCAGGCGATCATGCATGCTGCATTAAGCATCAACAGGTACGGTATCATAGTTTTCAGTGGGCTCGGGTTAGAGGAGACAGACAGACAGACAGAGAAAGAGGAGGAGAGAGAGAGAACATTTGACACTCTGAGAGAGAGAGAGAAAGAGTCGAGAGAGAGAGAGAGAGAGGAGAGAGAGAGGAGAGAGAGAGAGAGAGAGAGAGAGAGAGAGAGAGAACATTTGAGACTCAGAGAGACAGAGAAAGAGAGCATCCAAGACTGACCACAGATGCGCTCTCTCTCTCTCTCTCTCTCTCTCTCTCTCTCTCTCTCTCTCTCTCTCGCCTAACATGCACGCATGCGCGCGCGCGCACGCACACACACACACACACACACACACACACACACCACACACACACAACACACACGCGCGCGCACATATACACGCAAGCACAGGCGCGCGCGCGGGCGCGCATAGACAAACGCACGCACGCGTAGGCAAGTTTGCACACAAACACACACGCTCACTAGTGCAGCCTCTCCGCACGTATTGCCATTAATTTGAAACATTTTTAAAACGCTTTGTTTTGACAGAACACTTTACCTGCACCATGAAATTCAGGAGGAGCAAAACGATCTCCTCTCTCTCTCTCTCTCTCTCTCTCTCGCTCTCTCTCTCTCTCTCTCTCTCTCTCTCTCTCTCTCTCTCTCTCTCTCTCGCACAAACACACAACACACCACACATCCACACACACAACATACACACCCGCACCCACACATACACACACACACACATACACACCACGCCACGCACGCACCGCACGCACGCTCGCACGCACGCACGCACGCACACAACAACAACAACAACAACATTACACAACCAACGCGCGTGCGCGCAGACTCATGCAGACGGAGGCAGGCGTGCAGGCTTGCACGCGCGCGCGCACGTAAACACACACACACACGGACGACTAATTATTGAAGAATACTGCGAGGCCAGACAAAAGCAAGGAATTGAGTCGTAATTTTTATCCTTCACGGCAGGGCCAGGCAGTCAAATGAACACTCTGCATAACAGCATAACAAATAGAACAGTATCAT